>ML793908.1:307748-322235 GCA_009831015.1 Picea engelmannii
CTCTGTCAGTATATCTTAATATCGGAA
This sequence comes from Picea engelmannii, assembly GCA_009831015.1. Classification (NCBI taxonomy): domain Eukaryota; kingdom Viridiplantae; phylum Streptophyta; class Pinopsida; order Pinales; family Pinaceae; genus Picea; species Picea engelmannii. Next base: position 307,776 of record ML793908.1, read on the forward strand.
TCTAACTGAATATAGATTACATGATTGTCAATGAATGGATATATGCATATTGGTGATATAAGGTTGATAAAGTTAAAAAGGATTAATTGTCTATGCTACTGATTCACCCCCCCCCCCTCTCAGTAGCACGGTGTGTTCAACACAAACTTACCATGTTTTTGCTTATCTTCTATTCTGGCATCCCACCTTAGAACAAGGTCCCCTGTTTGAAAATTATCCTTCTTGGTTTTCTTATCAAATGATGTCTTGACCTTACTCCGATAAGCCTCATATTTTTCCTTTAAAATTTCTCTCCTCTGTTGTACCTCAATAATTTGAAAAATCCTTCTTTGAATATCATTAGGTTCTTCCAATTCTTCTTGCTGAAATTTTAGTACAGGTAAACCAAGTTGGTTGGGAAAATAGCATATGTCCCATAGACTAAATGGAAAGGAGAAACGCTAATTAAATTTTTGGTACTAACCCTTTTAGCCCATAAAGCATATTTAAGTTTAGAATTCCACCCTTTTTTGTTATCTACCAGTAATTTTTTTATGATTCTAATCAAGCTTTTTTTGGAGGATTATTCCAATCCGTTACCCTGTGCATAATAAGGAGTAGAATGTGTCAAAGTGACATTATATCTTTCACAGAATTCAATCATAGCTACAGATTTAAATGCATGAGTGTTATCTGTGATTAATTTTCTAGGATAGCCAAATCTAGAAAATATATTTTCTTCCAGAAAAATTATAATTACCTTATCAGTTGCATTTCTATTTGGGATAGCCTCAATCCATTTCATAAAGTAATCAGTGGTTGTCAAGATCCATATGTGTTGTCCACTAGAATGTGAATGAATTTATCCTATGAATTCTAAGCCCCACTGTTGGAAAGGGCCATTTTCTATGATTGGATTTAAGGGAAGAGAGCATAATTCTTGTTTTCCAGCAAACTTTTGAGACTGCTCGCATGCTATAATTTTAGCAAACACATAGGAAATAGAGTGAGCCAATAGTACCCAGCTCTAAAATTTTTAAATTGTGTGGCTTTCCAGTGTTGATGTCCTTCACAAGAACCTTTATGCAGGTGAGTCATAATAAAATTTGATTCCTCTTCATCAATACATTTCAACAAAATGACATTAGGATCCTTCCAAAACAAATTATGATTAATGATGCATTACTTTACAACCTTTATCTTGAGAGTTATTCTTTTATATTTATCAAAATCTGATGGACACTGAAAATTATGAAAAAAATGAAATATGTCATTATACCATGATGATGAATGATACTTGTCCAATGCCTGTAATTTTTTTATCTTTATTCTGTGATATTGAAACCCCTGACTGATTTTGAATATAGTTCAATCCAAGAGCTTTGTAATTTGAGTCAGCAAACAACCTTGCTAGACCTTGCCCTTTGATCAACTTGGTAGGTTTGAGTTCTGCATCATATTCCAAAAGATTTGCTATCCATTTACGTCTTTTTCCTTCACTGTCTGGCTGCACACGCATATCTTTCACATTGCTTCTAGGAACATAGGCAATTATCTTAGAATGAAAAACATAAACTCTGAAAGATTTCAATGTCGTAACTAAGGCATAAGCCCATTTTTCCATTATGTTATACTTAAGTTATGCATCTCTAAGTTATTTTCTAAAGAAATAAATTGGTTGCTCATATCCTTCTTCATTTTTCTGCAATAGCACAACAACAATTGTTTCTTCAAAAGCAAAAGAGAAGATCAAGAAATCCTTAGAATAATCTGGAATGATGAGGACATGAGGTTCAATTAAAGCTTTTTTTATTTTTTCATAGGATGACTTAGCTTCCCGTGTCCACTTAATATCAACATCCTTCTTCAACATATTCGTAAGGATATTAATAATCTCAACAAAATTAGGTATGAATCTCCTTAAAAATTTGATTATACCTATGAAGGATTGTATGACTTTTTTGTTTCTAGGAATATCAATCCTCTCGATAGAATTCACCCTCTCTGGATATATTTTAATTCCTCCTGTAGATACAATATAACCTAGGAGCTTTCCTTCATGCATAGAAAAAAGAGATTTCTTTGGGTTTAAAGATATGCCATACCTTCTACATTTCTTAAATGTTTGTTTGAGGTGTTGCAAGTGTTCATCATTAGATTTTGAGAAAATAGTGATGTCATCAAGATAGATCATTATGAATTTGTCCTTTTCTCCAATGAATGCAATGCCCATTTCTCTCTAGAACGTAGCCCCTACATTCATCAACCTAAAGGGCATCTTGTTGTACATGAAGGTACTTCATGGAGTAGTAAAATCATTTTTCTCTTTATCTTCTTTAAATACTACAATTTGATCGTATCCTGAATACCCATCTAACATGGAGATCCTCTAAGCACCTACCACTTTCTACAAAATTTGATCCATTTTTGGTAATGGATATTTATCCTTGAGTAAACACCTATTTAGATTTTTAAAATCCACACATAACCTTATTTCACCATTTTTTCCTCATTGGCACCAAATTTTCCACCCACTCTGAATATCTCAAAGGTACTATAATCTTAGCATCTAGCAGTCATTTCAACTCTTTTTCAATGATATGCAACAACATAGGATTAAATTGTCTCATTTTATGCATGAAAGGTTTAGAACCTATTTCAAAGGAATTTTATGTTGAATTATGTCAGTGTCAAAAAACTTAAGGTCTTCATATGACCAAGCAAAAATATAAGCAAATTCCCTCATAATTTTAACATACATGTTCCTCCGCTCTTATGACAATGCTTTGGACAATTTAATAATCTTTGGATCCACAACAGTTCCAATATTGCAATCAAACACATCCTTTTCCTGACTCTGAATTGAAAATTTCTTGGAAACATCATTGTTGTCAAAGAATCTTTCTAGTGGGACCAAACCTTTTGGAATGCGATTTGTCTTTAACTCCACAATTTTATGGCCTGCTATCTTATTCTGGAAAGGAACAACTAATTGAATTTATGTCTCATCATTTTCATTCTCTTGGAAAATAAAAATTATAGAAAATTCATCAATAATTTCTAGAAATAATTTCAGTTCCTCGTCATCATTAAAAACTTTCCAGTGTTTGATGTTATCTATGATTTAAGGCCTATGTTTAACTTCAATTTCATATCTCAAATTGGAACATAACAGAATCTTGAAATTGCTAGATTATAATGCCAGTGAATCTGCTTGTTGGTTAAAGTTTCTATGAAAAAATGTGTTATCAAAAGCCAAAAAGAAGTTTTCAACAAAATCCCATACCTCATTCATGTATTGCTTCAGTATTTGCTGCTTTTCCCAATAAATATTATTGACTTGATGGATGACTAATTCAAAATCTCCAAAAACTGCTAATTTTCCAATTCCCATATCCTTTGCAGCTCTTAATCCCAACAACATAGCTTCATATTCTGCAATGTTATTGGTAGTCTCAAATTCCAGTTTGTAGGATAGAGATACAACTTCTTTGGAAGGGGAAATAATTACAATCCCAACACCCAATCCTTCTTTTGAACATGAACCATCAAAAAAAAAATTCCACACTGAGTTTTCCATATCCTTTGCTTGGTTACCAATGAGATTGTTACTTGATGGTTCAAGAACATCATCACTGATATGAAATATGGCTGAGCCAATTTCATCGTCTACTACATAGATAGGGTGATTTCCTATATTGTCATGATCACTTACAATATAAGCAAGTCAGACTTCTCTCTATAGTTTTCGATGTTCTCCCCCAAAAATAGGTATGGTGGCATATGTCAAATCCATTTGCAGAGATCCACCCACCTTTTTATCCCAATACCTAGACAACAACATTCCAAACTTTGATGGTATATCAACCACTACAATGTCCATAAAAACACTCTTCATAGGCAGCTGAGACAATGTTACAACCAAATATTTGATAACCCTAAACACTTGACCTTTTTAGAGTCAAAAGAATAGAGATCTTGGTAGGGTTTTGTGATATCTAACCCTAACTGATCCATAACCACCTTTGACATAAAATTATGTGAAGCTCACGAGTCCATGAGACAGTTATGTAAAATTTCATCATGAATGTTCATGTATATATATAATGGTGGTGAAGAATCATATTTATCTTCAATATGTGGACCAATTGTGATCTAGCAGGATTTTCATCTTGCAAATTTACATTGTCTGGAGAGATAACAAGTGCAGGAGAAGTGTCTGAAGAGGTAACAGGTGCAGGATATTGCAACACCTTCAATATAGAATGTTTAAAAGGATTATTCTTCATTAGCTCCACCAAAGGCACATGAATTTTAATTTTATTTATCTCGTTCTCCAAAGTAAAAGGAGATAATTGTATTTCTATTTCTATTACCTCTTAAACACCTTCCTTGATAGGTTGTTGATGCTTCTCTGATTTTCTTGGCCCTTGCTTGGCTGAAGTATTTGTCTTCTTAATCTAAGTTTGAGCGTTCGGTTTCAACCCACTTTGTTTAGACCTTAAGTCATACTTCTTTTGGGGCTCATTTTGAAAAAAAATCCTCTTCGTGATCATCACACTGATTTGATATCAAAGAATATTCATATTCATGTTGAGTCAAGTGATTGGTATGAAGCTCAGTTGCATTTAAAATAACTGCATGATTTTCTTCAACATCATCACTTTCTTCTGTCTCTTCAAACACATTATTCTAAAAAGGGGGAAAGATCCTTTGGTCTTCATGATTCCTTCTTTCTCTTTGCATAATATGAGGAGCATTATGTGGTATTCTGAACTGATTTGGATTCATGTTTCCACCTTCTTGAACAAGTCTATTTGGTTGTTTTGCTTCCAATTTCAATCTGGACAATTATGATGTTAGAGCTTCAACATTTTATCCATTTTATCCATTTCATCGATTTTTGGATCAGATGTTGTTTTATTGGAAGAAGATGGGACATCTTCTTTCTTCTTCCTTCTGTCTCTGTCAGATTTAGTCTTTAATCTTTTTGCTGCTAAAATATTTTACTCTACCTCAATAACTACCTCCTACATCAAGATCAGAGTAGAAGACCTTCTTTCTCTCAACAACAAAGAAAATTCAACATCAAAGGAATTAACAAAAGTGATTTTAGCAGAGGTTTCAGTGGACTTGATTTCATCAGGGATTTTGGTATACATTTTATTAAATCTTTTAGTAGAATCTGGCACAAACTCACCACTTTTTCTTTTTAGTGCTCCAAACTCAGTGATATAATACAAGTAATCCTTTTAGTCTCCCCATATTTTCAGAAAAGTCTCATCTAAAACATCAATAACTGGAATAGAACCTACAAGAAGACCTCAAAACCATTTTATTACTTCTCCATCTAGACTTTGAATAAACACTCTCATCCAAACATCTAATTACTCTATATTAAAATTATATGCAAAACTATAAAAATAAGCTAAGTGTTCTTCAGCAGTAAGATCACCCTCCCCATTGAATCTGGGCAAGTTTTCGATGTAATCTCTAGTTGGGAAAGCACTTAAAACTTGAGGTAAAATCAGGGGTGCATATCTAGCAGCAATGATAGAATACATCATATTTACAACCATTGTTTGAGCAACGAGAGTATGTACTTTAAGTGGTGATGAAGGATGAGATGCAGAAGGTGAAACAAATGTTTCGATTTTAGGAGGCGATCAAGGATGAGTATGGGTTTGCTTAGACTTTAAGAATCCTTCAATGGAAAGGATATTATTAAAAACTTGAATTTATAGTTTATCTTTTTCAGAGGTGTTTGGTTGAAGAAAAGATGAAGACAAGATCTGATCAATTTCTTCTTTGTATACTTAGGAAAGTCTTTGATAGGTCTTCCAAGAAAGGTCAACTCTTCGTCATATTTGTATTTAATGAGGTAGGAAAAAGGATTCCACTCCTCAACTATTTGTTCTCTTGAATGAAGAGCTACTTGTTCTTCTAAAGAAACAATTTTAGGCTTGTCCTTTTCTTCAACTATTTATGAAGGATCAATAATAGGGTTTTCTTCAATAACATGAAATAAATTTTCTTCAGAAACAATAATGGATTTTTTAGGAACAGAAATTGTCTCTTCAGAAGAGGACTTACCTTTAGAAGAAGACGATTGGCCCTGGGTATTCTTTGATTTTATTAATAATTTCTCTAGATCTGAAAATGCTTGAACTGCCTTGGGGTCTGTATTTTTTTTTGTTACTCTTTTTCTTGAAGATGAAGATCATATTGGGGTTTTGGTAGGACAATACTTTGGCCCTTTCACTTTTCTTTTAGGAGCCATAAATTCTACAATAGAGTTTACAGGTGAATAATATGCAGTCTAATTTCAATTTCTAACTCTTGTCCACCATCAAGAGCTATCCCTTCTCAATGTCGTTCTGCGTAGGGAAAGATATCTTCATTTCTCCATTCCCCGGCAATGATGCCAAAAGATGTTATCGCTAAAGTTTTCCCTGACTACTAAGAGGCAAGATAGGGCACCTCATTTATCGCAATGGTTTATATTTGTGAATCAAATTAATTTTATAGATTGGTTTGTGGATCAGGTAGTGGGTAGGTTGGACAAAAATTGATCAGGTTACACTTTTGAATCAGGTTTCTACAACATCAACTTAGTCAAAGGAAATCACTCTCATAGGCTATATGAATAAAGTAAAAGGTTGATGAAAGATAAATTACATGTTACAATCTATTCACTTGTAAAGAAGAAATTTCAAATTCCCAAATAATATTCAGAAACCAGAAATGATCATTTTAAATGCAAATTGTGAAAAGATGAAGTTAACAACAAAATATTTAATTGAAATTCAAAACATAACATGATACACCATTGCTTTGCAAAATCTTCACATGCATTCAAAATAAGACAAAAGAAATAAAGGCATAGAAAAAGATAGTCTAACCTTCAGGATGTTTTTCAATTGAGTGTAAAAATGTTGCAGATTCCAACTTTACAATTTTGATCAATATGTTCCTTGAAGGCCACAAAATATGAACCCTTAACTCTGTCATCTAATTTACTTTTTATACAAAGAGTCGGTTTCTATTTGGATCTCAGATCTTGAAATCTAGTTACAGATTCAATATATGTGTCTATCAAGTAGAGATTACATTCTACTTATTCAATGTGCCAACAACTAAAATCCTTGAGCTTAGGGAAAAGATATTATATTATAGGACTAAGATATCTTTGACCCTTACACATAGGATCTGTAACAACTATTCCAAAACTTATTCATTGAAAACTAGACCTTCAAACTCGTACTAAATCACTATCATCATGATGTTGAACATGCTTGCAAAAGAGATCTTCACCTTCCTAAATTTCCTCATCATTCTGTAAAAAATGAGAGCTACAAAATCATTATTTTGGAAGCACGAACCCAATAATTAAAGATGACCTGTGTATTGGTAAAACATGAAGCCCTTTCGTCCCTCAGTAGAGGTTTTCCCTTAAGAATTTTCTTGATGCAATTTATATTTAAGCACAACATTACTCCAGTACAATTTGATGTTCATTTTCTTGACTTTCTTTGACAATTCATGCTGAGTTTTGTGCTTTTCTTTCAACTTTTGGAATTTTTCCTGCAACTTAGCATTCCATATATCAAGTGTTTGATTCTCCTGCTTCAACTCTTTAATGACTATCTAAAATTCCTCAGTCCTCTGTTTTCTTCATGTATCCTTTGTTTCATTCATGTGTTCACCTTGGTCCTCTTATGATGCAGGCATGTTTAAATCAATTGATATTTTTGGCTTCTTAGGCCTTGTTCCATACTTATGTCCCTTTGAAGATTCTTCTTCAACAATGTCCTTTTCTACAGGTTTAGATAAGTTGGTTGTTTCTTCTTTATAGAATTCTAACAATTCTTAGATCTCAGGACTATAAGTGAGATCTTGTTTTGTTCCATCATATGATTGAGAATATTCAACTTCAACCACTGGCTATTGTTGTTTTTCCTTCCTGGTTTTCCTTATTGGAATTTCCCTTAAGGTTTTGATTTCCATCCTTTCTTTCTTGGTAATCTCAGGGAAATTTTCTAGGATGTCATCATCATCTATGATAATCAATTTTTCTTCCTTCAGAGATGGTTTGAACAGATCCTTAAAATTCAACCTTAGCTTATTTGTAGGTTGATTTTTAGGTCTGCTAGGACAATTTACGGGTTGTTTTTCTTTATTCCTTTTTCTCTGTCTTATCATTGGAGGCTTCTCAATTGATATATCATGAGTTTTTGTTTCAGTTTCAATTTTTACCTTTTGTAATTCTTGTGCCATTTGCCTTGTCATCCTCCTGGTATAAACTTTGTCATAACCCATACACTCTGGTTTTGAAACAGAGAATTTGGATTCCTACTTAATTGCTTCTTCATGATGTAGAACAAGTTTCATTTTGCTTGATATGGTCTCTCTTGCTACAAGGGAGGCTTTTTCTTGTACCTTTGATGTACTCTTTGTTGTGCTCTTTGATGTGTTGCCCTTTCTTGTTGAAACCCTAGTTTTCTTGTCAGGAGTTGTTTTTTTATGTTTTTGAAACTTGTTCTTAAAACCCTAAGGAAGACAATAGTTGTTACCAGGACACTTGAACTTCACTTAATGCATACATAACCAAACTTTTGATTAAACCTTAATGAAATAATATTTTATGAGTAGTTTGAGGATGACCCTGCATCCTCTTTACCATTTTTGTCAATCTTTTTAACAGATAAAAGGGAAGATTCATTTCCATATCACCATTTAAATGCATTAGAAAATGCATGTGGTAGCAATGAATGGTAGAAAACCTACCTTCATGGGTTATTTATTTTTGGACCACTACTAAGACACTCTGTCATTCTTCCTTTAGCCATTTATTCAAAATTCCTTGACTCCAATATGGGATTTGGTGTTCTGCCACTAAAAATTGATTGCACAGGTCTGCAGGGAGTCTACTCTTTTTCCATCATCTTTCACCCTTTACATGTAAATGATAGGATGTTGCAATTGAATACTCAGTGACATGAATAATCACATCTCCAACCTGAGTCTTAAATCCATCGAAATTATTAGCAAACAACATCGAAATTTCTTCATGGTGCCCCTGAAAAATGTAACAAAACTTAAACCATTCTCCCTGGATGAATTTCTCCATAATAGTTGGGAAGGCTTCTACTAATTCGATCCCCTCTGGTTTTAATAGAATAATTCAAGCACTTTTATTGGGCGACATATTCCACTTTGATATGTTCACACTGATCATGAGCTTTGTTATACCTACAAGAATTAGGGTTTTCCCTTACTCAGGATTTCAAATTACATGCACAAAATAGCTAACATGGAATGGTTTTCATTGCAAATGGCGTTAAGCTCTATGTACCTTTATTTTAGAATTCTTTAAAAACAAAATTAAATCATAATTTTTCATGTTTCTAATTCATGGCCCGACAACTACGGTTTGATGGGAGTACGAACAGATTTGTATTCGGGTTGATTAAATAATGCATAGGGATAGAAAAACGATTTAGATTTGACACAATTTAATATCATAACCATTTGCATGATCTCCTGCATGATTTCGAAGCAACTGGCATGATCTTTAGATTTGAAGCACACTTGAAATAATGATGATTTTATGTGTTGAAAGAATGACATCATTCTTGCAGTGACCTTGCTTATTCTTCAAACCTTGGAAAATGCTCTTTCATTCGAAAAGTGATTAAAAAATCTTATGTGACACGTCCTACCTATGCAAACATTTAAACTTTATCTTATAAGAAGCAAATGACAAAGGACTTAAGCAAAAAAAAATCACACCAAAATGAAAATTAAAGTATAAAAGGTGCAACCAACAAAGGTAAATAGTCTCATAACAGGTTTGGATAGAATAGGCTTAATTTTAAGAACAAGAAAGGTAGTAGTAATCTTAGGGACTAACATCTCCATTGACCCAAAGTTGTTGGGGAGAATCTCTTGTATCAAAAGGAAAAGTTACCAACTAAAAAATATAACAATGATCAACTTGCCACCAACTTTTTTATTAGTGACAAAGACAAGTGCAAAGACCTTAGTAAAACAAAAAGGTTAGCTACTACATATGAAGGTAAAAAGTTCAAAGAAGAAGGTAACATAAGAGAAGACTTGCAATATAATAAACTGATAAATAAATTGATAAATCGTCAAATCACACTATATTGTCACAAGAGCTTAGATAATCCATGTAGGTTCTTAAAGCTTTGTTAATATGCATTATTCTATGAAACGTTCCTTGTAGTTTCCTAGGAAATGCACTCTGCATTGTGCAAGTTGGATTTGAACTTACTAGAAATAAATAGTTAATACTTGTGCATTACATGGTATAAAATTATGTTGAGATTGAAGAAAAAAATGTTATATTAAAAATCCACAAGTATGTTAGTGGATTATGCATCAAATAGTGTTATTGGTTGTAAATAGATCATCAAGACTTATAGTTAATTATAGTCTTCCTCACTCAAAGTTTGAAGGCAATTTTTAGGTATAGAACTGATTTTCTAAATAGAATTGCATGTCAGTTGCACGTACTGAGGGGTCTTGGCCTGTTAAAGTGTTGACTGAGCTTTTAGGTGATTTGCAAGTAGAAATAATAGCATGGGTTTGGCACAAACATAGAATCTGAAAACTAATGACCGCCTTGTTGACACAAGGAAACAAATGACCATTGTAGGTAGGGAGTGGCACTATGGGGTATATCATAAAATGCATTGATACAAGGAAATAAATGACCATTGTAGGCAGGAGTGGAACTAAGCGGTCTATCAATAGACATTATGCCATATCCAATATAAACTACAAGATCTGCCAAAAAGAACACATTAGTGGTGTGACTTGTTGTTAACCCCTATATTTTCACCCTTGAAAATATTGAGGGTTAAGAGCCAACATGCAACATTTTTGTTGGCATACTGAGATTTTACAAGAGTTTATCACTTATGTTGAGCAGGAGGTTGGTTCCCACATGAGGCAGGTACATGATCAATACATGGTTGCTTGGTTCAAAGTCAGAGTTGACTTAGTTTCATACATTTGAAAGAGATATATACACACCACAGGGGTTGCTTAAATTTAGGAGACACAGTTTGAGTGTGTCCCTTGGCGGTTTGAGGCGGTTATGAGCATACAGTATGAGTCCTTGCAGGATTCTAGGCCCGATGACACTTTTCCAAGCGACATTCAAGATATTTCTACTTTTAGCATGTTTTTCTCTAGTCCCCAGATTCATATTCTGAGAGCACAATATTGATCCTTAAGACATCCAAAGTCTTTTGGGCCTTTTTCGGGATGATGTGGCCTAGTTTACTATTTTTAGCAGGTTGAGCATCAGGGATCGCATTTTGGTTTTGATCACATATTCGAATCCCTTACGAATAGACACGATCAATGAGTATAATGTCAAGGGTATTCAGACGACTTTCTATTTTTATTAGTGCGGCGGTGTCCTCCCAGTCATCTTGGATGATGTGGACAATTTCCTAAAATTTAGGAGCGAGGTTCTATTTTTAGAAGTTTCTATATTTAGCAGGTCCAGTCATCACCCATGCAATGCCAATTGGCACCCTCAGAGGTCGACATTTGGAAACTCTATGAAATGATGTGGCATCCACCTAAGCATAGGGAACATATTCCCAATATTCGAGCATGTGATAATTAATTAATGATGGGAGAAGGGGTCGCATGAGTTTAGTCGTATAGTCATCCTCATGATTGAGTTAACTGAACTTCACTCATGTGTTGGCAGCTAAATATAGCCTTCACCTACCCCTTTTCTCCAGTTGACTTGGGTGATTTTCTCACTCTCACTTCCACTCATTATCTCTTCCTCAGTGTGCCTTCTCCTCTCTCATGCATGTGGATGCATGGCTAGTTAAATGGCAGCATGTCTCAGTTACTTGGACATGCAGTTATGTTTAGCCTCTCTCATGCATCCATGCGCCTCACATACCCCCTCTCTCTCACTTAACTCACCACTTACTCCATTCATGTGTCCTTAAACTAGTATGGTGCACTCATTCTCCTCTCTCCATGCATTCAAACTCACACTCACTTATCTCACTACTCTTATCCCACATCTACTCAGACTCTATTATTATCCTCCTCATGCATCCTCTCTAAATCCTTAAGGTTTGTGCCCTCACTAGATATATATTGGATACTTGCCATTGGTTATTTCATCGGTTCTTGCACCAACAACATAGTGTCTCTCTAATTATTCTCTCTCTCTTTCTCTATTCTAGTCTCCTCTTTGAGCAAAGTAGTCATTGTACAGGTTGTAGGCTTGTCAAGTGTGGTGCAATCAACTCTCTTGTAAGATTCATCAATAAAGAAGAGTGTGTTTGTCATTCAAACCTATTTTCTTGGTGGTATTATGGTAATTTTGTAATCTGATATGTCATTTTATGAACTATTTATCATGGTTAATTTCGATCGTTTTGAATAGTTTTCATCTAATTTCTAGTCTATTATCACTGTGCTAACACTGCAGGTTCCCTCCAAGCATATAAGATCGATTTTCTCACTATTTTGGACAACTTTTAAACACTGTCCAAGACAAAACAACTCATTGGTTTTTAATTTTGAATGTAGAAATAAGTCCTTAGATAAGCCAGCAAGGTGCTTCATTATGCCTAAGGACTCCCCCCATAGGCTAGCAAGAACTAGCCCAAATGGAGAGGGGTTTGGCCAGTGAAAATTGGGGCCCTACTCCTTGAATTATCCAAGTTTTCATTGATGTAATAACTGGTTATATCAGCTCAATTGGAGGGTGGAAATTTGTGCTAACAAATTGGCGTCGTTGTCAGGTAACGCAAGCCTTGGTAAACGACATTCGATGAGTTTTAATTTATTGTTTTAATTTATTTTTATCACCTGGTGACTCAACAGGATACAAGGGAAACTTCACAGGGGACCGTGCGCAAATCATTCTGGTTCAGCCCCACACAAGGGATTTACCCATCCCTTAGTGATCTGGAACATTTGTTCCAAAATAATTCTTTCGTGATTGCTACAGCGAGTACTGCCCTCACAGTGGGTACAACTTTTCTACAATTAGTCCAGGTATCTATTCCATTTATTTCTTCAAATCCTATTATTATGGTAAGTACTTCGACACCTTAGGTATCACCTTTCCCTTCCTCGACTCCTTTGGTCATAGTTACAAGTCATGGTCCTTTGGTTATTTCAAGTTTCAGTAGTATGATTGGACAAGATACTGGGATTACATTCAATACTTATGGTCCCTTAGACATAGTGGCCATTCTAGGGAAACCTCGCACTTTGCCTACTTTTAACTATGTCAAAACGTTTCCCAAGTTTCAGGGTAACAATGCCATCAATGTGCAAGATCATATTGACCAATTCTTGAAGGTATGTGACGATGAGGGAGTTGAGCATGAGGATGCAACTATGAAGATGTTTGTTGCTACTTTGGAGGGAGAAGCATGTTCATGGTACAAGAGTCTCCAAAACAATTCCATTATAAGATTGAATCCATTCTTCGAGAAGTTCTTGGATAAATGGGAACAAACATGATACCTCTTTCCTTAGAAATTTTATTGATCTTAATAAGAAAGAGAATGAAACTATTTTTGAATTTAACACTCATTTTACAAAATCTTATCGTAAAATTCCAACTACTCTTAGACTTAATGTTGATTTTTCTTTAATTTCATATTTAGTGAAGTTTGATGGAATTTTGGGTGTTTTGATCAGGAAAAAGGAGTGCCTTGTTGGATGTTTCTTATCAGGTGGCCATTACTACATAGAAACACCTTTCCTTAGCCTCCAAAACACAAGCCCCACTTAGTTTTTTGCTTGACCCACAAGATAGGAGAATTTCTAACCCCCCTGCGCAAGCATTGCATGAACCTAAGAAAGAAGAGGGAGCCTCAAAATATGCAACCTTCGAGTTAGTGAACGAATTGAGAAATATGCTAGTGAAGATGGAAAAGATGCTCCAAAATCAACTAGTTATCTCTCAGCAAGCCCATCAACCAGAGGAGGCCTTACCAGTATCCCAAGAAGAATGAGGATCCCAAACCCCCAACCCAAGTACCTGGGACAAATTACATTGAGTATGCCTCATCCATTTTCTGTTCAGCCTGTAACCTTCCTCATAGTGAATCCTCATGCGTTATCTTTTCCCAAACATCACATATTTATGAGCAGGGAGAGGATCCATCTGGTAACCCAGATACCACTTCGAACATGGTGGCCAAATTTGAACTGATAGGGGACCCTGATGCTTTCCATGCCTCAAATAATATTAAGGATAAACCTCATAGTGCCTTTCAAGTCGCACAATATCAATGGAAAGCCTTGCAGCCTAAATTCCATCCAGTTCCCACTCAGCCTATGACCCAGGTAGACATCCAGAGAGCTAATGAAGTTGCATCATTCAGGGTCGCAGACATCACGCAACAATATGCACACAAAGGAAAATCTCAAATTCCTCCATCATTTCGTAGATGT
>ML793908.1:358178-380445 GCA_009831015.1 Picea engelmannii
GTAATTTCATTGTAAATCTGGACCGTTCATTATAAGGTCGCAGATCTAACGGTAGAGATTATGTTAGGGTTTTTTGCCCTAGAAGGCAACCCTCTTTTATGAGGGAAATGTATTGCGACTATGGATGATGGTGAATATTGTATCCTGAGAGAGGAGATTGTGAGAGAAAGAAGAGGAAGTTACAGGGGGTTTTGCTGTAGGTTGTATCCCTTCATTTGCTGGATAATAATAAAGGAAGGACCTGGCAATTTCTCTGGTGGACGTAGCCCACACTGGGTGAACCACGTAAATCTGTGTCTCTCTTGTATTGTGTGTCTTCTGTGTTTTGTTTCTGCATTTGTTTTATTTTATTGCTCCGCGGTCCTGTTTTTCTAACATAATTTTCTAGGACAACCAAATCTAGAAAATATATTTTCTTCTAGAAAATCTATAATTACCTTATCAATTGCATTTCTGGTTGGGATAACCTCAATCCATTTCATAAAGTAATAAGTGGTTGTCAAGATCCATTTGTGTTGTCCACTAGATGGAGAATGAATTTCTCCTATGAATTCTAAGCCCCACTACTGGAAAGGGCCATTTGCTATGATTGGATTTAAGGGAAGAGAGCGTAATTCTTGTTTTCCAGCAAACTTTTGACACTGCTCGCATGCTCTAATTTTAATAAACACATCAGAAATAGAGTGGGCCAGTAGTAACCAGCTCTAAAAAATTTAAATGTTGTGGATTTACAGTGCTCATGTCCTCCACAGGCACCTTTATGTAGATCAGTCTTAATAAAATTGGATTCCTCTTCATCAATACGTTTCAACAAAATGACATTGGGATCCTTCCAAAACAAATTTTGATTAATGATGCATTACTTTACAACCTTTATCTTGAGAGATATTCTTTTAGATTTATCAAAATCTGATGGAAACTGAAAATTATGCAAAAAATAAACTATCTCCTTATACCATGATGAGGAATGATACTTTTCCAATGCCTGTAATTTTTTGTCTTTATCCTGTGATATTGAAACAACTCACTAATTTTGAATATAGTTCAGTCCAAGAGATTTTCATTTTGAGTCTGCAAACAGCCTTGCTAGACTATGCCCTTTGATAAACTTGGTAGGTTTGAGTTCTACATCATATTCCAAAATCTTTTCTATCCATTTGCCTCGTTTTCCTTCAATGTCTGGCTGCACAAGCATATCTTTCACATCGTTGCTAGGAACATAGGCAATTATCTTAGAATGAAAAAAATAAACTCTGAAAGATTTCAATGCCTTAACTAAGGCATTAGCCTATTTTTCCATTATGTTATACTTAAGTTATGCATCTCTAAGTTATTTTCTAAAGAAAAAAATGGGTTTCTCATATCCTTCTTCATTTTTCTGCAATAGTAAAACAACAATTGTTTCTTCAGAAGCAAAAGAGAAGATCAAGAAATCCTTGGAATAATCTGGATTGATGAGGACATGAGCTTCAATTAAAGCTTGTTTTGTTTTTTCAAAGGATGACTTAGCTTCCGGTGTCCACTTAATCTCATAATACTTCTTCAACATATTCGTAATGAGCTTAATAATCTCAACAAAATTAGGTATGAATCTCCTTAAAAAGTTGATTATACCTATGAAGGATTGTATGAATTTTTTGTTTCTAGGAATATCAATCCTCTCGATAGCATTCACCCTCTCAAGATCTATTTTAATTCCTCCTGTAGATACAATATGACCTAAGAGATTTCCTTCATGCATAGAAAAATGATATTTCTTTGAGTTTAAAGATATGCCATACCTTCTACATTTTGTAAATGTCTGTTTGAGGTGTTGCAAGTGTTCATCATCAGATTTTGAGAAAATAGTGATGTCATCGAGATAGATCACTATGAATTTGTCCTTTTCTCCAATGAATGCAATGTCCATTTATCTTTGGAATGTATCCCCTGCATTCATCAACCTCAAAGGCATCTTGTTGTACATGAAGGTACCCCATGGAGTAGTAAAAGAAGTTTTGTTTTTATCTTCTTCAAATACTGCAATTTGATTGTATCTCGAATACCCATCTAACATGGAGATCGTCTAAGAACCTACCACTTTTTGCAAAATGTGATCCATTTTTTGTAATGGATAGTTATCCTTGAGTAAACACCTATTTAGATTTTTTAAATCCACACATAACCTTATTTCACCATTTTTGTTCCTCATTGGCACCAAATTTGTCACCCACTTTGAATATCTCAAAGGTACTATAATCTTACATCTAGCAGTCTTTTCAACTCTTTTTCAATGATAGGCAACAACATAGGATCGAACTGTCTCATTTTCTGCCTGAAAGGCTTCGAACCTATTTTCAAAAGAATTTTGTGCTAAATTATGTCAGTGTCAAAAATCTTAAGGTCTTCATATGACCAAGCAAAAATATCAGCAAATTCCCTTAGAATTTTAACATACATGTTCCTCTGCTCTTCTGACAATGCTTTGGGCAGTTTAATAATATTTGGATCCACAACAGTGCTAGTATTGCAATCAAACACATCCTTTTCCTGACTCTGAATTGAAGATTTCTTGGAAACATCATTGTTGTCAAATAGTCTTTCCAGTGGGACCAAACCTTTTGGAATGTGATTTGTCTTTAACTCCACAATTTTATGCCCTGCTACCTTATTCTAGAAAGGAACAACTGATTGAATTTATGTCTCATCATTTTCATTCTCTTGGCCATTAGAAATTGCAGAAAAATCATCAATAGTTTCTAGAAATAATTTTAGTTCCTCGTCATCATTGAAAACTTGTCAGTGTTTGATGTTTTCTGGGATTGAAGGCCTATGTTTAACTTCAATTTCATATCTCAAATTGGAACATAATGGAGTCTTGAAATTGCTAGATTCTAATGCCAGTGAATCTACTTGTTCCTTAAAGTTTCTCTGAACAAATGTGATATCAAAATCCAAAAAGAAGTTTTCAACAAAATCCCATACCTCATTCTTGTATTGCTTGAGTCTTTTCTACTTTGTCTAATAAATATTATTGACTTGATGGATGACTAATTCAAAATCTCCAAAAAAATTTAATTTGTCAATTCCCATATCCTTTGCAGCTCTTAATCCCAACAACAAAGCTTCATATTCTGCAATGTTATTGGTAGTCTCAAATTCCAATCTAAAGGATAGAGATATAACTTCTTTGGAAGGGGAAATAATTACAATCCCAACACCCAATCCTTCTTTTGAACATGAACCATCAAAAAACATTTTCCACACTGAGTTTTCCATATCCTTTGCTTGGTTACCAATGAGATTGTTACTTAATGGTTCAGGAACATCATCGTTGATATGAAATATGGCTGAGCCAATTTCATCGTCTACTACATAGATAGGGTGATTTCCTGGATTTTCATGATCACTTACAATATAAGCAAGTTGGAATTATCTGTATAGTTTTCGATGTTCTCCCCCCAAAATAGATATGGTGGCATATGTCAGATCCATTTACAGAGATCCACCCACCTTTTTATCCCAAGACCTAGACAACAACATTCCAAACTTTGGTGGTATATAAACCACTACAATGTCCATAAAAACACTCTTCATATGCGGCTGAGACAATGTTACAACCAAATATTTGATAACTCCTAAACACTTGACTTTTTTAGAGTCAAAAGAATAGAGATCTTGGTAGGGTTTTTTGATATCTAACCCTAACTCATCCATAACCACCTTCGACATAACATTATGTGAAGCTCCTGAGTCCATGAAACAGTTATGTAAAATTTTATCATGAATGTTCATGGATATATATAATGGCGGTGAAGAATCATATTTATCTTCAATATGTGGACCAATTGTGATAGCAGGATTTTCAACTTGCAAATTTGTAGTGTATGAAGAGATAACAAGTTCATGAGAAGTGTCTAAAGAGGTAACAGGCGCAGGAGATTGCAACACCTTCAATGCAAAATGTTTAAAAGGCTCATTCTTCATTAGGTCCACCAAAGGCACAAGAATTTTAATTTTATTTATCTCGTGCTCCAAATTAAAAGGAGATAGTTGTCTTTTTGTTTCTCTTACCTTTGAAACACCTTCCTTGATAGGTTGTTGATGTTGGTCTGATTTTATTGGCCCCTAATTGGCTGGAGTATTTGTCTTCTTACTCTAAGTTTGAGCGTTCTGTTTCGACCCACTTTGTTTAGACCTTAAGTCATACTTCTTTTGAGGCTCATTCTGAAAAATTTTATCTTCGTGATCATCAAATTGATTTGATATCAAAGAATATTCATATTCATGTTGAGTCAAGTGATTGGTAGGAAGCTCAGTTGCATTTAAAAGAACTGCAGGATTTTCTTCAACATCATCAGTTTCTTCTGTCTCTTCAAACACATTATTCTGAAAAGGGGGAAAGATCCTTTGGTCTTCATGATTCCTTCTTTCTCTTTGCATAATTTGAGGAGCATTCTATGGTCTTCTGAACTGATTTGGATTCTTTTTGCCACCCTCTTGAACATGTCTATTTGGTTGTTTTGCTTGCAATTTCAATCTGTCCAATTATGATGTTAGAGATTCAACATTTTATCCATTTCATCGATTTTTGGATCAGAAGTTGTTGTATTGGAAGAATATGGGACATCTTCTTTCTGCTTCCTTTTGTCTCTGCCATATTTAGTCTTTAATCTTTTTGTTGCTAAAATATTTTACTCTACCTCAATAATTGCCTCCTGCATCGAGCTCAAAGTAGCAGACCTTCTTTCTCTCAACAACAAATACAATTTAGCATCAAAGGCATTAACAAGTATTACAGGGCCATTTAGCTCAAAGTTTAGAGAGTATTGCAGGGCCATTTGGTGTGTGGGATTTCAAACTTCTTCAATTATTGGTGATAGTCAATTGTCCATTATTAGAGAAATTGCCATCAGGAATGAAGCTACCTCACTTAAAAGAATTAAGTATAACTATGTGCAATGCGTTGATGGAATTGGACACTGGGAATGGTGGTTTTCCAATGTTGGAGATGTTGACATTGGACGAACTAAACAAGTTACAGAGTATAGCAGGTCCTTCTGGTGTGTGGAACGAAGGAACAATGTCCAAACTCCAAATTGTGCAAATTATAGATTGCCCTTTGTTGAACAGATTACCAATGGGAATGGAGAAACTCTTGAACCTAAGACAAATTAATGGGGAATTAGATTGGTGGCAAAGAATCACTTGGACTGATGATCAGATGGAAACAAGTCTTCATAAATTATTTATGATAGTATAAACATTAATGTTTTGTTGTATCCCATATGGAGATTTTGTTATATTATTATTATTGAATAATATCAATTAATTTTTTCAATTTTTATGTTTCATAATATTTAAATAATACTTTTGTATTTATGACAGTTACCAACGCATGATTGTAATGACACGAGGGAGTGGGAATGGAGATGGAGATTAGGAAACATTATTTTTCAATGTTAGAGAGAGCTTGGCTTGGTTTTAATGATGCATGTATATATATAAGTTATACAATATTACAAAACTATTATATCTTCGAATTAACATTACAGGATTTTGAGACTTGTTAGTAAAATAATATTAAATAATGTTCCTAAAAAATTGATGTTGTTAAATTTAATTATTTAATGTTTATTTTAATGATTCTATTTAATGTTTATTTAATAATTTTCCTTAAAAATTGATGTTGTTTCATTTAATATTTATTTTAATGATTATAAATTAACATTTTTAAATATGAAGTTATTTAGTTAATGTTAAAGATAATATTTTTAAATATCAAGTTATTTAATTAATATTGAAGATATGGGTAATTTCAAAAATAATGTTAATATTTGTATTGAAAAATGAAAATTTTAGTGTATTTTGTTTATACTCTAATATTAACAAGTTTGTATATTTATTTGAATGTCAAATGTGGTTGAGTTTGTAACTATGTTTGACTATAGTTAAATATAGGTGTCTATAACAATGTCCATAAGTATGTTTAAATAAGTGAAAAGATAAATAAGTCAAATGAGAGATATGGTTGAATTTATTGACTATGTTTAACTATGGTTCACTATAGGTATCCATAAATATACTGAAACAAGTTAAAATATAAATAAGCTAATGACAAATATGGTTGAGTTTGTTGACTATATTTGACCCATGGAGGCTTCACCTTGTTGACCAATATTTTATCACGTTCAGTCATAAAGGGGGTTTTGAAATTGTGAAAAATAAAGTCAATATATTGTATAGGTTTTTTTAATTATTGGAAAGATGTATTGGGAGGGGGTTCAACAAAAGGATGTTCACCTAATATGACAATTGTTGATGCTAGTAACCCAATAACCCACTAAAAGTAACTTTCTAATATTTAACTCACTAATGATGGTTGACAATGATTAACCATGGTTGGTCATACTTGATCATACATGACATTATCCCACTAATTGATTCTTGACCCATAACCTAATGATCAATAAAAATCAAAACATAGTTGACTGTTTTATAATCGTTGAATATAGGTTCCCATGGTTTCATAAAGCCCTAATATGTCAATGATTGATAATACTAACCTATCAACCACTAAACCACAAACTCCTAACCCACTTTAGATGTTTGAATATCATTAGACACAATTGATCCTAGTTGACCATGGTTGCATATAATTGTTCATTTTTAGGATACCCCACTAACTAACCAGTAACACTTGACCGGATAAACAATAATGAATATCATTAAATACAATTTACCGTGTTTGATCATGGTTGATTATAGGTTTCCATGGTTGATTGTAGCTCTAATATGTTAATGGTTATCACTATTAATGCATTATTCTCCTCACACCTAACTTGGTAATGATATTTTACTATGGATGACCTTGATTGATCCTAGTTAACCATAGTTGCATATGGTTCTCCATGGTTAATACTACTCCACTAATGCAGATTATAGATCTACTAATCAAAATAGACAATAAAAGCAACCAAAACACACAACAATCCCAAAAATAATTAAAACATTGCAAAATTCATACCAACAAATTATGTAAACTTTAATTTATTAGAATGGCCAATGCTCTCCAGCCTTATTATAGTCATAAAGCCATCTCTTGTGTACTATGGAAATCCCACTCTCACTACCACCACTAAAATACAAATAAAAATTTATGGAGATACAAAGGTATCATCTTCATTCTTGGGATTACATTGATGCACAATTTGGGAATGCAAACTATTCAAGTAGTTTAACCATGAAAAGTTGAACCACTCCTTGATCAACTATTGATAATTAGAATGTAGGGTCTTCATAACCATAGACTTGTAGCATTCGTTGACATGGTCGAAGGCCAACCATCACTTTGGAATTGGTGTGAGGAGGTTCATAGGTAAAACACTTTGAGGTTCCTCGAAAACGATATCAAAGCATTTCACCCCTTTCTTTTTGTGAGTTCTTCATTCATCTCTCTACATGTTGAGGTTCCAAGAATCCATTATCACATCATTTATTTGATCTCCATGAACAATTATTCTTCTAATTATGAAGGAGTGGATCCCATTGGGCATTGGAAAAGGAGAATGCCTCAAGGATTTACAACCAAATTTCTATGAGGGCTCAATTGCTTGCGTACTTCTATGTTCGAGGTCCAAGCCTATGTCTACTTTGGCGTGGAAGGTGAGTGGTGTCGAGTTTTCAGGGCTTATTTCAAATTTTTGACAACACCCTTAAAATTCCCAAGATTAACATGTCTCGGATTTAGATGGATCCCTTTCCTTGAGAAATGAGGTGTTGGGTCATTTATAAATCATTTGAGAGCTACTGATCAATTCAATTGGACTCCCTTGATCTAAAAAATCATGAGAGTCTTGCTCATAAGGGCTAGATCATGAATTCATTAGATGGAGATACTATCCATTTACGTGAGAAAATGACTTGAGTCAACAACATAGGTTCACTTAGTGAAAGAAAACAATTAGATATTCTTATGTTGAAATAGTGAACCCTCTAGATACAACCATCTCCATTAATTCTCTGTTTAAGTAGGTGTTTACCAATTAAGGCCTGGTTCACCCATGGTTTCTAAATGCATTGATGTGCAATGTAACTAAGATGCAAATGCAATGTGCAACATTCAATATGCAATTTAATATCTCTCTATCTAACCTATCTAATTATCCATCATATATGAGCTCTGAACGTGCATTAAATAGAATCAATTTGATATGAAACAAAGAGTATGTAAAAAGAGCATGGAATATAACTCACCACTACCATCAATACCTAATCTAACTAGCAAACTAAGGAAGAGGTGAAGGAAAAAGATAGCTTAAAAACATCACAATTTCAAATGAGCCAATGACATGGGGGCTTGACAAGGTGGAGTCGTAATACCAACCATGATCAACGACATTGAACTGACTTGGAGGTTAATGATCCAGTTTGGTAGAGCTTGTTTTTGTCCTTGGGTGGAGTGGTTGAAAGCAAGTGACATCATACAATCAAGCAAGAAATATGTTGGAGATTTTCTACTTGAAGGAAGAAATATAAGATGAGGAAGAAATACAAGGGCCCACCTCTCCCAATTTAGAGAAGCACATGTTGATCTACTACTGCTATAATATGTTATTGATAGTCGGGTTGGCTGAAGGGTGTGGGGTGTCTTTTAAGACTAATATGGTCCCTTTTCCATTATAAAAACCTTCATTAATTATGTTAAACCCTTTAGGTGATGGACCATAAGTATCCATGAATCCTTTACTCTTTTATTCACTTTACCATTGGAACTCAATTTCAAACTAGTGCATTGTCCATTGGGTTATGGAGTTGTAATAAGAACAAAATAAATGTCTACAAAGAAGACTTAAGGAAATCCAACACTTCTAAAATGAAACATTAATATTCTATATACAACACCACTCCTCCTTTACAATTTTAGTGGGGGGTGGTGGGGTGAGGATAGGAAGAGAAAAGGAAGAGGGGGGAGAAAAATAGGAAAAGGGAGAGGAGTGAGGAAGAAAGAGAGCACAGGGGTTAGAGAAAAAGAGGAAGAGGGAGGAGTAGGATAAGGGATAAGAGAAAGAGGAAAATAAAGAGCAAGGGAGCGAGAGGGAGAAGAAGAGGAGGGGGAAAGAAAAAGAGGAAGAGAGAGAGGAACAAGGAAGAAAAAGAGCTGGGTGGGGGAAGAGGGAGGAGTAAGATAAGGAATAATATAAAGGGGAAAAGCAGGGGGGGGAACATGGAGAATAAAAAGAGGAATAGGGATAGAAGGGGGAAGAACAGGAGGATTGTAAGAGGGAGAGAGATAAGAAGAAGAGGAGGAGGGGGGAAGAAAAAGATGAAGAGGGAGGAGGGGGATACAAAAAATGGGAAAAAGAAGAGGAGTAAGAGTGAGAGGGAGACAAGGAGGGTGGAGGAATAGTTTGGAGGGAGAGAAGTGTTGGAGGGTGGGGGGGAGAATGGAGAAATATGAGGGGGGGAAGAGAAGAAGAAGAATAAGAAGAGGGAAAAAGAAAAAGAGGAATCCTAGAGAGGAGGGGGTGAAGAAATAGAGTGGAGGGGAAGGAAGAGGGAGATAAAGAGAGAAAAATAAAGGGAGGGGGAGGAAGAGGAAGAGAAAGAGAGGACCCTAAACCTACTTCTTCTTTTTTTTAAATTGTAAATTTCATCTTTGAAACCCAAATCCCATCTTCCATTCAAAACCCAAATCCCATCTTCAAAATCTAAATCCCAATTTCTATTTCCCAAACCCAAACCCAAATCCCATTTCGCTTTAAACCTGCAAATTAAAAAAAATAGGGGGAAAATGAGCCAAATGAAAAAAAAAAACAAATTACCTTTGATTTGGTGATGCCCTACAAATATCCCATGTCTACTCTTATTAGGTTCCCCCACAAATCCATTTCAACTCCATTTAAGAAGCTGTACTCAAAACCCTTGTGTGAAATGAAATGAGGAGGGTAATGAAAATTTTAGGAACCCTCCATAAATTTATATTTATAATAAATAGGTGCATCCCCGTGACACATAGGAAAACTTGAAGGTTATTTTATCAATAATATAATATGTATATATTATTTTTTGGTGAATCTTTTACTGAATTATATAATTTTGTAAAATATTGACAAATCTTTCACTGAATTATAAAATCTTGACGAATCTTTCATTGAATTATAAAACCTTGTAAATTATTGGAAAATATTTTACTAAATTATAAAACATTTTGAAGTTTTAGCAATTTTTTTGATAAAGTATAAAACCATATATAATAATAGGAAAACATATTCATTAAACTATAATATAATCATTTTACATATTTGGAAAAAGAAACATAAATTGTTCACCACCCTCCAAACAATGTTGCAAGCATCAGGGGTTGCATTTGTCAGGGTTCTTATAGTACACTCTTGGATATCCCTCTATAAGTTTTGATAATATTTCATCACAAAGTTCCTATATGTGTTGATCCTGACCACTACTTCTATCAAGCTCGGGAGATATTAATCTTTGGTCGACCACTTCTATTGTGGATTTTTTATTATTGATTCTTTGATTATGAAAGGACTCTTCAAACGAGTTCATTGGAGGATGTTCCTAAATAAGAGGGAACATAATTATATCCATCAATAACTTCAAAATGATAACAATATTGATAGGTCACATTCCATGCATGGATTCCTCTCTAATCATCCATTTTTACATGAAAAGGACTCCTTTCCAATAAATATATGTCACTTTTATCCATTATATTTTTGTTGGCTTATAAAAAAATTAAAAGACACATAACTTTGTGATAAAAGTGAGCATAGCTTAGGCCTTATAATTATAGGGCACAAAAACACTCACTGAACATAAATGTTAACTATTGGGTATAAATGAGAACGTAAAATCCTTTGGTGGCCTCAACGATATCCTATCATTGTTTGCATTACAAGCTCATGGTAAATCACTATCATCATGATGTTGAACCTACTTACAAAAGAGATCATCAACTTCCTGAATTTCCTCATCATTTTTTCAAAAAGGAGAGCTACAAAATCACTATTTTGGAAGCACGGACCCAATAATTAAAGATGACATGTGTATTGGTAAATAATGAAGCCCTTTCATCCCTGAGTAGAAAATTTCCCTTTAGACTTTCTTGATGCAATTTAGTTTTAAGCACAACATTTCTCCAGCACACTTTGATGTTCATTATTTTGAATTTCTTTGACAATTCATGCTAAATTTTGTTCTTTTCTTTCAACTTCTAGAATTTTTCCTGCAACTTAGCATTCCATATCTCAATTGTTTAATTCTCCCGCTTCAAATCTTTAATGACTATCTGAAATTCCTCAATCCTCTATTTTCCTGGTGCATCCTCTGTTTCAATCATGTGTTCACCTTGGTCCTCTTATGATGTAGGCCTGTTTAAATCAAGCGAGAGTTTGGGTTTATTAGGCCTTGCTCCATAATTATGTCCCTTTGAAGATGCTTCTTCAACAATGTCCTTTTCCATAGGTTTAGGTAAGCTAATTGTTTCATCTTTATAGGATTCTGACAATTCTTGGATCTCAGGACTGTAAGTGAGATCTTGTTCTGTTCCATCATCTGATTGAGAAGATTCAACTTTAGCCACTGGTTGTTGTTGGTTTTCCTTCCTGGTTTTCCTTATTGGAATTTACCTTAAGTTTCATGAGTTGTTTTTTGTGTTTTTGAAACATGGTCTTCAAACCCTAAGGAAGACAATAGTTGTTTCCAAGACACTTGAACTTCACTTAATGCATACATAGCTATAATTTTGATTAAACCTTTATGAAATAAGCTTTTATGAGCAGTTTGAAGATGACTATGTATCCTCTTTTCCATTTTTATCAAGTTTTTTAACAGATAAAAGGGAATATTTAATTCCATATCACCATTTAAATGCATTAGAAAACACATGTGGTAGAAATGAATGGTAGAAAACCTACCTTCATAGGTTATGTATTTTTGGACCACGACTAAGACAATCTGCCATTCTTCCTTCAACCATTTATTTGGAATTCCTTGACTCCATTCTGTGTTTTGGTGTTCTGCCACTAAAAAATGATTGCACATGTCTGCAGGGAGTCTTCTCTTCTTCCACCATCTTTCACCCTTTACAGGTAAATGATAAGTTATTGCAAGTGAATGCTCAATGACATGAATAATCACATATCCAACCTAAGTTTGAAATCCATCAAAATTATTAGCAAACAATATCGAAATTTCTTCATGGTGCCCCTGAAAAGTGAAACAAAACTTAAACCATTCTCACTGGATGAATTTCTCCATGATATCTAGGCATGCTTCTAATAATTCGATGTCCTCTGGTTCTAATCGAAGAATTCTCTCCCTGGATGAATTTCTCCATGATATCTAGGCATGCTTCTAATAATTCGATGTCCTCTGGTTCTAATCGAAGAATTCGATCACCTTTCTTGGGAGACATATTCCACTCTGACATGTTCACACTAATCATGAGCTATGTTATACCTTCAAGAATTAAGGTTTTCCCTTACTCCGGCTTTCAAATTGCCTACATAGAACAGCTAATGCAGAAGGGTTTTCATTGCAAATGGTGTTAAGTTGTATTTCCCTTTATTTCATAATTATTTATAAAGAAAATTAAATCATAATTTTGTATGTTTCTAATTCATGGCCCGACACCTGGGGTTTGATGGGAGTATGAACAGATTTGGATTTGGGTTGATTAAATCATGCATAGAGATAGAAAAATTATTTAGATCTGACATAATTTAATGTCATAACCATTTTCATGATCTCATGCATGATTTCGAGGCAACTGACAAAATCTTCGGATTTGAAGCGCACTTGAAATAATGATGATTTTATATGCTGCAAGAATAGTAGCATTCTTGTAGCGACCTTGCTTATTCTTCAAACCTTGGAAAAGGCTCTTTCATTGGAAAAGTGATTAACAAATCTGATGTGACACACCCTACCTATGCAAGCATTTCAACTTTATCTTATAAGAAGCAAAATAAAAAAGACTTAAGCAAAAACAAATCACACCAAAATGAAAATTAGAGTATAAAAGGTGCAACCAACAAAGGTAAATAGGCTCAGAACAGGTTTCGATAGAATAGGCTTAATTTTAAGAACAAGAAAAGTAGTAGTAAGCTTAGGGACTAACACTTGGTCCATCTGGGGATAATGTTCTACTTGTGAGAAATTAAGAACTGCAAACCAATGCCTTCTTTTTCAATTCTATCACTGAAACTTGTGACCTTCACCTTGTTCTTTTCTTTATCTATTTTGACCTTTGTCTTATTATAGATCATCCATTATGCATCCTAAAATACCAAACTATAAGAAATTCAACTATAGAATAGTGTCTCCATTGGGATATGGAGTCTTATTTGATTTTCTAAACACACCAAAATAAAAGAATATGTACAAGATAAATTAACCTTGGATCTTCAAGTAAAATAATGTTTCAGAAGCCCCCGGGGGGGCAGCTCAATTGGCAAGTGCCGTGAAAATGAAGTTCCATGAGGTTTCGAGTTCAATTCCCCCCGACTTACCTTGTGTGCCGCGTAAGGGGCATCGTGGGCACACCTGGAGGTTATAGGGGTAGCGGTTGGATAACACGGCCACGTGTAACGCGAGCACGTGCCCAACTAGTTGCTGATTCCTCCAGACACAAAAAAAAATAAATAAAAAAATAAAAAAAAAATAATGTTTCAGAAAATGCCCATTGACTGGGCCTCCAAATATCTCACTACCATCCAAATTTTGTAAGACAAAAGTGTTATTGTTCAAAAACTTTGGCTATTCTGAATGGGCCAAACCACAAATTATCAAACTTACCATGTTTTGGCTTATCTTCTCTTCTGGCATCCCACCTCAGAACAAGGTCCCCTGTTTGAAAACTATCCTTCTTGATTTTCTTATAAAATGATGTCTTGAACTTAATCCGATAAGCCTCAAGTTATTCATTTAACATTTCTCTCCTCTATTGTACCTCAATAATTTGAAAAATCCTTCTTTGAATATCATTAGGTTCTTCCAATTCTTCTTGCTGAAATTTTAGTACAGGTAAACCAAGTTGGGTTGGGAAAATAGAATATGTCCCATAGACTAAATAGAAAGGAGAAGTGCTAATTGAATTTTTGGTACCAACCCTGTCATCCCATAAATCATATTTCAGTGTAGAATTCCACCCTTTTTTGTTATCTTCCAGAATTTTTTTGATGATTCTATCAAGCTTTTGTTGGAGGATTCTGCCAACCTGTTACCCTGTGGATAATAAGGAGTAGAATGTGCTAGAGTAACATTATATATTTCACAAAATTCAATCATAGCAGCATATTTAAATGCACGAGCGTTATCTGTGATTAATTTTCTAGGACAACCAAATCTAGAAAATATATTTTCTTCCAGAAAATTTATAATTACCTTATCAATTGCATTTCTGGTTGGGATAACCTCAATCCATTTCATAAAGTAATAAGTGGTTGTCAAGATCCATTTGTGTTTTCCACTAGAAGGAGAATGAATTTCTCCTATGAATTCTAAGCCCCACTGCTGGAAAGGGCCATTTGCTATGATTGGATTTAAGGGAAGAGAGCGTAATTCTTGTTTTCCAACAAACTTTTGACACTGCTCGCATGCTCTAATTTTAATAAACACATCGGAAATAGAGTGGGCCAGTAGTAACCAACTCTAAAAAATTTAAATGTTGTGGCTTTCCATTGCTGATGTCCTCCACAGGCACCTTTATGCAGGCCAATCTTAATAAAATTGGATTCCTCTTCATCAATACATTTCAACAAAATGGCATTGGGATCCTTCCAAAACAAATTTTGATTAATGATGCATTACTTTACAACCTTTATCTTGAGAGATATTCTTTTAGATTTATCAAAATCTGATGGAAACTGAAAATTATGCAAAAAATAAACTATTTCCTTATACCATGACAAGGAATGATACTTGTCCAATGCCTGTAAATTTTTGTCTTTATCCTGTGATACTGAACCAACTCACTAATTTTGAATATAGTTCAGTCCAAGAGATTTTCAATTTGAGTCGGCAAACAACCTTGCTAGACTCCGCCCTTTGATAAACTTGGTAGGTTTGAGTTCTACATCATATTTCAAAAGCTTTGCTATCCATTTACCTCTTTTCCCTTCAATGTCTGGCTGCACAAGCATATCTTTCACATTGTTGCTACGAACATAGGCAATTATCTTAGAATGAAAAAAATAAACTCTGAAAGATTTCAATGCCTTAACTAAGGCATTAGCCTATTTTTCCATTATGTTATACTTAAGTTATGCATCTCTAAGTTATTTTCTAAAGAAAGAAATGGGTTGTTCATATGCTTCTTCATTTTTCTGCAATAGTACAACAACAAATGTTTCTTTAGAAGCAAAAGAGAAGATCAAGAAATCCTTGGAATAATTTGGATTGATGAGGACATGAGCTTCAATTAAAGCTTGTTTTGTTTTTTCAAAGCATGACTTAGCTTTCTGTGTCCACTTAATCTCATCATACTTCTTCAACATATTCGTAATGAGCGTAATCATCTCAACAAAATTAGGTATGAATCTCCTTAAAAAGTTGATTATACCTATGAAGGGTTGTATGGCTTTTTTGTTTCTAGGAATATCAATCCTCTCGATAGCATTCACCCTTTCAAGATCTATTTTAATTCCTCCTGTAGATACAATATGACCTAAGAGATTTCCTTCATGCATAGAAAAATGATATTTCTTTGAGTTTAAAGATATGCCATACCTTCTACATTTCTTAAATGTCTGCTTGAGATGTTGCAAGTGTTCATCATCAGATTTTGAGAAAATAGTGATGTCATCGAGATAGATCACTATGAATTTTTCCTTTTCTCCAATGAATGCAATGTCCATTTATCTTTGGAATGTATCCCCTTCATTCATCAACCTCAAAGGCATCTTGTTGTACATGAAGGTACCCCATGGAGTAGTAAAAGAAGTTTTGTTTTTATCTTCTTCAAATACTGCAATTTGATTGTATCTCGAATACCCATCTAACATGGAGATCCTCTAGGAACCTACCACTTTTTACAAAATGTGATCCATTTTTGGTAATGGATAGTTATCCTTGAGTGAACACCTATTTAGATTTTTTAAATCCACACATAACCTTAGTTCACCATTTTTGTTCCTCATTGGCACCAAATTTGTCACCCACTCTGAATATCTCAAAGGTACTATAATCTTACATCTAGCAGCCTTTTCAACTCTTTTCCAATGATAGAAAACAACATATGATCAAACTGTCTCATTTTTTGCCTGAAAGGCTTATAACCTATTTTCAAAAGAATTTTGTGCTAAATTATGTCAGTGTCAAAACTCTTAAGGTCTTCATATGACCAAGCAAAAATATCAGCAAATTCCCTCAAAATTTTAACATACATGTTCCTCTTCTCTTCTGACAATGCTTTGGGCAGTTTAATAATATTTGGATCCACAACAGTGCCAATATTGTAATCAAACACATCCTTTTCCTGACTCTGAATTGAAGATTTCTTGGAAATGTCATTGCTGTCAAACAGTCTTTCCAGTGGGACCAAACCTTTTGGAATGTGATTTGTCTTTAACTCCACAATTTTATGCCCTGCTACCTTATTATGGAAAGGAACAACTGATTGAATTTATGTCTCATCATTTTCATTCTCTTGGCCATTAGAAATTGCAAAAAAATCATCAATAGTTTCTAGAAATAATTTTAGTTCCTCATCATCATTGAAAACTTGCCAGTGTTTGAAGTTTTCTGGGATTGAAGGCCTATGTTTAACTTCAATTTCATATCTCAAATTGGAACATAACGGAGTCTTGAAATTGCTAGATTCTAATGCCAGTGAATCTACTTGTTGCTTAAAGTTTCTCTGAACAAATGTGATATCAAAATCCAAAAAGAAGTTTTCAACAAAATCCCATACCTCATTCTTGTATTGCTTCACTCTTTGCTACTTTGTCTAATAAATATTATTGACTTGATGGATGACAAATTCAAAATCTCCAAAAACTGTTAATTTGTCAATTCCCATATCCTTTGCAGCTCTTAATCCCAACAACAAAGCTTCGTATTCTGCAATGTTATTAGTAGTCTCAAATTCCAATTTAAAAGATAGAGATATAACTTATTTGGAAGGGGAAATAATTACAATCCCAACACCCAATCCTTCTTTTGAACATGAACCATCATAAAACATTTTCCACACTGAGTTTTCCATATCCTTTGCTTGGTTACCAATGAGATTGTTACTTGATGGTTCAGGAACATCATCACTGATATGAAATATGGTTGAGCCAATTTCATCGTCTACTACATAGATAGGGTGATTTCTTGGATTGTCATGATCACTTACAATATAAGCAAGTCAGAATTATCTATATAGTTTTCGATGTTCTCCCCCCAAAATAGGTATGGTGGCATATGTCAGATCCATTTGCAGAGATCCACCCACCTTTTTATCCCAAGACCTAGACAACAACATTCCAAACTTTGGTGGTATATAAACCACTACAATGTCCATAAAAACACTCTTTATATGTGGCTGAGACAATGTTACAACCAAATATTTGATAACTCCTAAACACTTGACTTTTTTAGAGTCAAAAGAATAGAGATCTTGGTAGGGTTTTGTGATATCTAACCCTAACTCATCCATAACCACCTTCGACATAACATTATGTGAAGCTCCTAAGTCCATGAGACAATTATGTAAAATTTTATCATGAATGTTCATGGATTTATATAATGGTGGTGAAGAATCATATTTATCTTCAATATGTGGACCAATTGTGATAGCAGGATTTTCAACTTGCAAATTTATAGTGTATGAAGAGATAACAAGTGCAGGAGAAGTGTCTAAAGAGGTATCAGGCATAGGAGATTGCAACACCTTCAAGATAGAATGTTTAAAAGGTTCATTCTTCATTAGCTCCACCAAAGGCACAAGAATTTTAATTTTATTTATCTCGTGCTCCAAATTAAAAGGAGATAGTTGTCTTTTTGTTTCTCTTACCTTTGAAACACCTTCCTTGATAGGTTGTTGATGTTGGTCTGATTTTCTTGGCCCCTAATTGGTTGGAGTATTTTTCTTCTTAATCTAAGTTTGAGCGTTCCGTTTCGACCCACTTTGTTTAGACCTTAAGTCATACTTCTTTTGAGGCTCATTCTGAAAAATTTCATCTTCGTGATCATCAAATTGGTTTGATATCAAAGAATATTCATATTTATGTTGATTCAAGTGATTGGTAGGAAGCTCAGTTGCATTTAAAAGAACTATAGGATTTTATTTAACATCATCAGTTTCTTCTGTCTCTTCAAACACATTGTTTTGAAAAGGGGGAAAGATCCTTTGGTCTTCATGATTCCTTCTTTCTCTTTGCATAATCTGAGGAGCATTCTATGGTCTTCTGAACTGATTTGGATTCTTGTTGTCACCCTCTTGAACATGTCTATTTGGTTCTTTTTCTTCCAATCACTAGTACATATTGTAAAAATTCTGATGTTTTATTTGCAGCATTATGGACAAAATTGTCCATATTGTCGCAAAATAGAGGAAATTTATAAATAAAAAAATTCATATTGCCCGATAATGTCGGTCTTGCCACGTTGACATCTCTCTTTCCACATTGACGTCTCTCTTGCCACACTAATGTCTCTCTTGCCACGTTTTCCACCAGAACGTCTCTCTTGCCACGTTTTCCACTGGAACGTCTCTCTTGCCATGTTTGTGACATAGACATCGTTCTTGCCACATTTGTGAAGATATATGTCACAATTGAGACGTTTTGGAAACTAGGTCTATTGGTCTCTCAAAGTCTATTGGTTGAAACCTTCTCATAGCCTATGATAAACTACGGGTATCCAGAGAACAAGAAAGGCTAGGTGACTGCCATTTTGTGCAACATTTTCATGTCTTCCTATTCCTTACCTTCATTTCTTACACACTGATGCTAAAAACATTCCAACAATCTCCCAAAACGTACTTATCATTGCTAACATTCATGATAGGGTTGCAAGTTGTGTTGAAAAATGTGTGCTAATTTGAATTTGAAAAAAAATACACCCTTTAAAAGTAACACTCATGATCAATATATTGTGATGCAAAATTTGTTGTAGTAACTCTACAATACCATTGTTTGAAGTCTGGACATTTCTCACACCTACATAACTTTGTGGTTAGTCTATGATAATCATCAAGTATTCCAAGGCATAGTACATGCTTGTCAGTGCCTTCATTTGATATAGAATACTCTCTATTTAGTTTTGGCATATATTCCTTATCTAGGGAAACTATGGTATTTCAAAGTAATTGCTAAATGATACCATTCACAAGGGATGACTTGAAGTTTTTTTTATCACTAGATTTTGACTTGTGCCCTTGGTTAACTTGATGACCTAAGGGTATATTTTCATGGTTTACTTTCACATTGGACTCGAAATTTAAATATATCGCATAATTGGCTATTGACATTATGCTATGTATCTTGTGCAAATATGATATAAACACGTGACTATACACCTTTGCAAACTTTACATTGGATTATGTACTATGAACTTTCATGAATGATGAACATATCAATATATAGCAATCCTCATGCCTTGCATATTTCATTAATTTAATGATAATAAATGGCACATGGATATGACACACATGCATGCAATTTACCTCCAAGCATTATTTGAGTTTAGTTCTCTAAAGCACAATCTTCAAAGTTCATTTCTCTTCTCTCAATCAATTGGCGTTGTTCCCTAAAAAAGATTGTCGAATTTGAGTCAAGCAGAGTCCTTCCCTTTTTCTTATCTTATTGCAACGATAGGATTTAGCTCAACTACATAAGATCCCCCACTTCTTGGTTTTCCTTGCCTAAAGAGTGGAGTGAATCACATAAGTGACAACTAGTAATTCACTTGATAGTATCCTTAAGCTTTCCTCTCGAAGTAAGGTTGGACTTTTACTTTACAGAGTGTTGAGCAATATCAAGAACCAAATGCAAGATTCGAACACCATAATAAAAAATTATTTATATTATATCCAAATAAAACTTGGTCATGGAATGCAATCATCACTAATTAATCCCAAATTGGACCCACCATGATGCCTTGATATTCTTCAACTAAATCCAATGCCTCATTGTAAAACCCAACTCAATCAACATTGTTTAGTGTCTTCCATGTATGTGTATGTTTATTGGCTCTAGAACAAGGTAAACAAATCCATGTTTATGCAATGAGAAGTGCATTTGAATATGATGTTGCCACAGACAATCTATTTATGGACATGTATGCCAAATGTGGGTCTGTTAGCATTGCCCACAAATTGATTAAAAGTCATAGACAATGCATTTGTAGACATCCATACCAAATGTGGAGGTGCTAGCATTGCCCACAAAATATTTAAAATAAATAATGCATACATGAGATGTTTGATTATGTAATACAATCATGGATGATTATCCCATGATTGGCACCATCCAAGGCTTGGAAAAAAATTGTTGATAATAAAAATTTGATAGCAAACCCAAAAATCAACATGATACAATTTTCAATAGTTCCCAAAAGTTAGTGGAATCTTTGAAGAGAACATTAAGCATTGGAATTTTTTCATAAAGAAATATTGATATTAAAATATAATGTTTTGCCAACATGTATATATTTATTGGTTCTGGAACAAGGTAAGCAAATCCATGGTTATAAAATATGAAATGCATTTGAATATGATGTTGACATGGGCATTGTATTTGTAGAGAGATATGCCAAATGTGGGGATGTTGCATTCCTTTAGGTTGTGTCTGATAAATAGAAGGAACTAAATGCAAGATTCAAACACCAAAATCAAAAGTATTTCACTATATCCAAATAAATAATGCATAAATGAGATGTTGGGTCATGGAATTGAATGATTAATGTTGATAATTCCCATAGATTGGCACCATCCAAGGTTTGTAGAAAAAAATGTTGTCAATAACCCAAATAAATCATTTACATTATATCCAAATAAAAAATGCATAAATGAGATGTTGGGTTATGGAATTGAACAATTGTTGATAATTCCCACATATTGGCACTATCCAAGGTTTGCAAAAAAAAATGTTGTCAATAACCCAAAAAGATCATTTACACTATATCCAAATAAATAATGCATAAATGAGATGTTGGGCTATGGAATTGAATCATTGCTGATTATTCCCAGATTGGCACCATCCAAGGCTTGCAAAAAAAATATTGTCAATAAAAATTTGATAGCAAACCAAAACAAATCAACATGATAGAATTTTTAATAGTTCCCAAAAGTAGTGGAATCTATGAAGAGAACATTAAGCATTGGAATATTTTGTTCCCTAAAATTTGCATAAAGAAATATTGATATTAAAATATAGTGTTTTTCCAACTTGTATAGATTTATTGGCTCTGGAACAAGGTAAGTAGATACATGGTTATAGAATATGAAACACATTTAAATTTGATGTTGACATGGGCATTACATTTGTAGACATATATGCCAAATGTGGGGATGTTGCATTCCACTAATTGTTTAAAAGAAAACACAAATGAGATGGGTCATGTAATGCAAAAATTGTCAATTATTCCCTATTTGACGATACGGAGTTTATCAATAAAACTGTTGCTCGTAAAAATTTAATATCGAACCAAAAAAAACCAACATGTTAAGATTTTTGATAAATTGGAAACCATGAAGAGAACATTAAGCATTGGAATATTTCCTTCGCATTTATGTTCATAAAGAAATATTGAAGTTAGAAGTATGTTAAAATAGCTAACGAAAGGAAAAGGAATTTTTCAATTGGAAAATCTAACTACTACAATTAGAAGAGAAAGCATAACGATTACAATTAGAAGAGAAATCATAAAGATTACAATTAGAAGAGATCAATTTCGAAGACTTTGAAATCCGATTGTCATTGAAAGTGAGATGGCCTTCATTTCCAATTCAATTCTTAATCAAATCTCGCAAACATAAACATTAAAAGAGAGATGTCCTTCAATGCCAGTTCAATTCTCAATCAAATCTGTCAAACTTAATCATTAAAAGAGAGATGTCCTTCATTGCCAAATAATTTCTTGTGTCAAATCTCTCAAAAAAAAACCACTCCAATCATATATGAGTGTTAGCCTTGACATTTTTCAACAAAATGCAATAAGAAGTGCATTTGAATCTAATGATGTTGGGTTATGAAAAGAAATCATAAACTGCACGAGATGTTGGATCCCCATGATGCCTTAACCTTCTTCAACAAAATGCAATTGTTACAAGTAA
>ML793908.1:404699-435844 GCA_009831015.1 Picea engelmannii
TATGCAAGCATGAGATGCATATCAGTGCTTGTGCTAGTTCTGTAATTCTAGGCGATAAGTGCAATATTAGTGTCTGAGATTTTCCCTTGATCAGAACCAAGGTAAAACGTGTATGGGTAGTTTTTTATATTTATATATATATTGATGTTGATTGAGTAGCAGTAGGTGATAAGCAAAGTTCGTGTTTTTCTAACATCTTATAAATGGAATGGATTAGTAGTTCCAATATTTCATGTATCCACTGACAACAGATAGTCAAAGGATCAAGCATTGTAGAGAAGTCAGATTAAGGTGGTAAACATAAATAGGCACATGACCTTCTTACAAGAGTTTAATGATTTCCCATATTATAGCTTAGTTTTAGTGTGTTAGCTTAGGCATTAGACTATTTAGAGTAGGCGTGGTGAAAGTAGAGTTTAATGATTGCCCATATTATAGCTTAGGCATTGGACTATTTAGAGTAGGTGTGGTGAAAGTAGAATTTAATGATTGCCCATATTATAGCTTAGTTTTAGTGTGTTAGCTTAGGCATTAGACTATTTAGAGTAGGCGTGGTGAAAGTACACAAACTAGAGGAAAATGTGGTCTCTTTGGAGGATAACTCATCATTAAAATGTCTACATATCCTTTGGGGGTTCTCATGGTCCAAGTGTATGCCCTATTCGTTTAATTGACAAGGGAGAGTGGTTATTACATGTATTTTGTGTTATCATTGGATTGTGATGGTTAGAGTGAGTCACCGCACTCTATGGCTGGGAAGGGAGGTAAAGTCATCAACTTTTTTTGAGAGGAATTGGGAAAACTAGGGTGAGGGGCGTAGGCCTCTAGATGGATTAAAAATTAAGTGTAGATCTGAGTGTGTAACTTAGGGTTGGAGATTGATTTTAGATGGTGAGTTCTCTTAGGAATTTAACAACAAATAGAAATGACAATGAAGTGAATAACAGAAATAACAACTAAGCTATGGTTTATTGAACTCTTTTTGTTATGTTGATGACTTCTTTCAAGGAAAGAAAGAGAGCTTGAAATAGAAGATGATGCAATCTAGTTTATTCATTTTCACTACAAATACAAATACAAACAATGAGCACCAAGCATTAGGTTTATTCCCTTTTTGCTTTGGGAACTAGATTTCATTGTTTCTTTAAGTAGGGAAAGCACCTAATTAGATGTGAGAATAATAAAAAGGTCTAGTAGATTGATGAGCATGCATAAAAAGGTATAGCTTTCACTTTTATCATAAAAAGATCTAGTAGATTAATGAGCACACATGGTTTCCCTACTCGATAGATGATAAACCAAAGCCTAACATCTATTATTTTTGGTGGCTTATACTTGTTTGTTTTGCCACATATGAAATATGCCGTTCAAAAGTTAAGAACTTAGCCCTCTATAGAAATAGCCGTGCATTGTGGCCTTCATTTCTGCTATTGAGGTCTTCCTTGAGATGTTGAAGGTGCATATCATTGGGTTTTGGATGGTCCTCCATGGTGTTGGAGTTGGGTGTAAAATTCATTGTTTATTTTGCTTCACAAGGATTTAGTCATATTTCCCACCATTACCTTATAGCCTACGAGCAAGGCCAGACTTCACACTCGACTTCAAGGTCAAGAACGGCAGGTCTGCAAGATGTTGGATCTAGGTGCAACGATCATTATTCTGTTTTCTTGCTGAGGATATAGCCATATTTCCACCATTATCGTAGCTTATGAGTGAGGTTGGACTTATTTAGCAACTCTTCACAACTCAACTTCACGTTTGAGAATGGTAGGTCTCCTAACTTATTTCATAAACAGATCCTTTAGAGTTAATTCCATTTGTAATTATATTGGTGACCTCATTCCATGATTGCCTAATGTGCATGAGGGTCATTTCTATGAGCTATTTAAGTGAAAGTTCCATTCTACTTGGGATGGAGAAAGTTGCAGGTATTTTGAGTTTGTGGAGATGAGTGGATTCAACTTCCTCCAACAACCCAATGATCACTTATGCATCATAATCAAGTTCCACCAGCTTGCATCAACATCTTTAACAACCTATTGTTTTCTTGTGAGTTTCCTTCCACTATCAAGCTATGAAGTTGAAGTTCTATTTATATCAATGTTCAAATGTGTTGAATTCTTGTAGTCTATTCAGTTATTGTAAAGGGCATAATGGGATGGATCCCTTTAAGTCATCTAATAGTGATTTCACGTTTTTTTAACAAAAATGAATGCTTTTGTTTTGAAAGGGGATTGTGATCAAACCATCTAGTAGAGAAATACAAAATTTATAATGTAAGATTGTCTTAAGGACTTCAAAGTTCTTCAAAATTTCAATAGAATTGCTTCTTGTTTGCACTATTTTTGGAACTGTAGCACTAGAGCTAGCTACCTTGGCTTGTATATAGCCTTAAATATTGTTCTACTAAATAACTATCTTGTAGAGCACCACAAATTTCAAAGATCTTTTTATCTCTTAGACACTCTCGAAAGAAAAAACCCAACCTTTAGTGCGAGGGAAAGACTAAGGAAACTATTAAGTGGGTAACTAGCTGACACCTATATGACTTACTCCTCCTTTGGGCTTGGAATGACTATTAGGTCTTGATATTGATATTGTATTTTTTTTTTAAATACCTACACAAAGTGGCAATTGCGACGTCTTTCACTCTCTTCCCATCGCTATTGCCACGTCCAAGACGTCTCTCCTTCCACCTCCAAGATTGTCGCTCCCATAGCAACCACATCGGAGCTAGTAACTCTAGGCCGTCGCTCTTGCCACCTGATGGGCATCATTCTTGCCACGTCCAAGAGTGTCTCTCCCATAGCAACCACGTCGGAGCTAATACCTCATCCTGTCGGTCTTGCCAGCTTCAGAACGTCTCTCTTGCCACCTATGAAACGTCGCTCTTGCCACCTTTAAAACATCTCTCTTGCCACCTTAAGAACGTCTCTTTTCCCACCTCTCGAATGTCTCTCTTGCCACCTCTATAACGTCACTCTTGCCACCTTTGAAACGCCGCTCTTTCCAGGTCTGAAACATCCCTCTTACTACGTTTACTATGTCGGTATTGCACGGTCTGAAACGTCCCTTTTGCCACGTCTACAACGTCGGTATTTCCACGACCTAGACATCGGTCTTACGACGTTAATATGGGGTTGGAACATTAATATGGGGTTGGACAATCCAATTTATGATGACACATGGCGTCATATAACGTCACAATACAGATGAAAACTATGTCGTCGGAAAAGCGACATCCTGTGAAACGACATTTGAAGGGATCCGATGTTTGTCGTTCTTCCAACAATAGAAAGTGGCAATTACGGCGAACACGTCGTCGAAATTTGACCCAAATGCACTAGTGAATTTCAATCTGGCCAATTATGATGTTAGAGATTCAACATTTTATCCATTTCATTGATTTTTGGATCAGAAGTTGTTGTATTGGAAGAAGATGGGACATCTTCTTTCTGCTTCCTTCTGTCTCTGTCAGATTTAG
Organism: Picea engelmannii; assembly: GCA_009831015.1. Taxonomy (NCBI): domain Eukaryota; kingdom Viridiplantae; phylum Streptophyta; class Pinopsida; order Pinales; family Pinaceae; genus Picea; species Picea engelmannii. The sequence continues at coordinate 408,184 of ML793908.1, forward strand.
TCGTTAATCTTTTTGTTGCTAAAATATTTTACTCTACCTCCATAATTGCCTCCTGCATTGAGCTCAAAGTAGTAGACCTTCTTTCTCTCAACAAAAAATAAAATTTAGCATCAAAGGCATTAACAAAAGAGATTTTAGTAGAGGTTTCAGTAGGCTTGATTTCATCAGGGATTTTGGTATACATTTTATTAAATCTTTTAGTAAAATTTGACACAGACTCACCACTTTTTCTTTTCAGGGCTCCAAAGTCAATGATATAATACAAGTAATCATTTTAGTCTCCCCATTGTTTCAAAAAAGTATCATATAAAACATCAATATTTGGAATAGAACCAACAGGAAGACCTCAGAACCATTTTATTACTTCTCCATCTAGACTTTGAATAAACACTCTCATCCAAACATCTAATTTCTCTATATTAAAATTGTATGCAAAACTATAAAAAGAAGCTAAGTGTTCTTCAGTAGTAACATCACCCTCCCCATTGAATCTAGGGAAGTATTTGATGTAATCTCCAGTTGGGAAAGCGCTTAAAACTTGAGGTAAAACCAGGGGTGTATATCTAGCAACAATGATAGAATCCATCCTATTTACAACCATTGTTTGAGCAACCAAAGTATGTACTTTAAGTGGTGATGAAGGTTGAGATGTAGAAGGTGAAACAAATGTTTGGATTTTAGGAGATGATGAAGGCTTAGGATGGGTTTCTTTAGACTTTAAGAATCCTTCAATGGAAAGGATATTATTAAAAAATTGAATTTATGGTTTATCTTTTTCATAGGTGCTTGGTTGAAGTAAAGATGAAGACAAGATCTGATCAATTTCTTCCTTTGCATACTTAGGGAAGTCTTTGATAGGTCTTCCAATAAAGGTCAACTCTTCGTCATCTTTGTCTTTAATGAGGTAGGAAATAGTATTCCACTCCTCAACTATTTGTTGTCCTAAATGAAGAGCTACTTCTTCTTATAAAGAAACAATTTTAGGCTTGTCCTTTTCTTCAACTATTTCTGAAGGATCAATAATAGGTTTTTCTTCAATAACAGGAAATCAATTTTCTTCAGAAACAGTAATGGATTTTTTAGGAACAGAAATTGTCTCTTCAGAAGAGGACTCACCTTTAGAAGAAGAAGACTAGCCCTGGGTATTCTTTGATTTTGTTAATAATTTCTCTGGATCTGAAAATTTTTGAACTACCTTGGGGTCCGTATTTTTTCTAGTTACTCTTTTTCTTGAAGATGAAGATCATATTGGGGTTTTGGTAGGATCATACTTTGGTCCTTTCACTTATCTTTTAGGAGTCATAACTTCTATAATGGATTTTCCAGGTGAATGATATGCAGTCTAATTTCACTTTCTAACTCTTGTCCACCATCAAGAGTTATCCCTTCTCAATGTCGTTCTTCCCAGGGAAAGATATCTTCATTTCTCCATTCCTCGACAACAACGCCAAAAGATGTTATCCCTAAAGTTGTCCCTGACTACTAAGGGGAAACCTAGGGCACATCATTTATTGCAATGGTTTATATTTGTGAATCAAATTAAGTTTATAGATTGGTTTGTGGATTAGGTAGTGGGTAGGTTGGACAACAATTGATTAGGTTACACTTTCGAATCATGGCTGAGTATGGGTTTGCTTAGACTTTAAGAATCCTTCAATGGAAAGGATATTATTAAAAACTTGAATTTATAGTTTGTCTTTTTCAAAGGTGTTTGGTTGAAGACAAGATCTGATCAATTTCTTCTTTGTATACTTAGGAAAGTCTTTGATAGGTCTTCCAAGAAAGGTCAACTCTTCGTCATATTTGTCTTTAATGAGGTAGGAAAAGGATTCCACTCCTCAACTATTTGTTCTCTTGAATGAATAGCTACTTGTTCTTCTCAAGAAACAATTTTAGGCTTGTCCTTTTCTTCAACTATTTATAAAGGATCAATAATAGGTTTTTCTTCAATAACATGAAATAAATTTTCTTTAGAAACAGTAATGGATTTTTTAGGAACAGAAATTGTCTCTTTAGAAGAGGACTTACCTTTAGAAGAAGATGATTGGCCCTGGGTATTCTTTGATTTTATTAATAATTGTTTCTATTTTAGGAGGCAATCAAGGCTGAGTATGGGTTTGCTTAGACTTTAAGAATCCTTCAATGGAAAGGATATTATTAAAAACTTGAATTTATAGTTTATCTTTTTCAGAGGTGTTTGGTTGAAGAAAAGATGAAGACAAGATCTTATCAATTTCTTCTTTGTATACTTAGGAAAGTCTTTGATAGGTCTTCCAAGAAAGGTCAACTCTTCGTCATATTTGTCTTTAATGAGGTAGGAAAAAGGATTCCACTCCTCAACTATTTGTTCTCTTGAATGAAGAGCGATGTGTTCTTCTAAAGAAACAATTTTAGGCTTGTCCTTTTCTTCAACTATTTATGAAGGATCAATAATAGGTTTTTCTTCAATAACATGAAATAAATTTTCTTCAGAAACAGTAATGGATTTTTTAGGAACAGAAATTGTCTCTTCAGAAGAGGACTTACCTTTAGAAGAAGATGATTGGCCCTGGGTATTCTTTGATTTTATTAATAATTGTTTCGATTTTAGGAGGCAATCAAGGCTGAGTATGGGTTTTCTTAGACTTTAAGAATCCTTCAATGGAAAGGATATTATTAAAAACTTGAATTTATAGTTTATCATTTTCAGAGGTGTTTGGTTGAAGAAAAGATGAAGACAAGATCTGATCAATTTCTTCTTTTTATACTTAGGAAAGTCTTTGATAGGTCTTCCAAGAAAGGTCAACTCTTTGTCATATTTGTCTTTAATGAGGTAGGAAAAAGGATTCCACTCCTCAACTATTTGTTCTCTTGAATGAAGAGCTACTTGTTCTTCTAAAGAAACAATTTTAGGCTTGTGCTTTTCTTCAACTATTTATGAAGGATCAATAATAGGTTTTTCTTCAATAACATGAAATAATTTTTCTTCAGAAACAGTAATGGATTTTTTAGGAACAAAAATTGTCTCTTCAGAAGAGGACTTACCTTTAGAAGAAGACGATTGGCCCTAGGTATTCTTTGATTTTATTCATAATTTCTCTAGATCTGAAAATGCTTGAACTTCCTTGGGGTCTGTATTTTTTTTGGTTTCTCTTTTTCTTGAAGATGAAGATCATATTGGGGTTTTGGTAGGATCATACTTTGGCCCTTTCACTTTTCTTTTAGGAGCCATAACTTCTACAACGGAGTTTACAGGTGAATAATATGCAGTCTAATTTCAATTTCTAACTCTTGTCCACCATCAAGATCTATCCCTTCTCAATGTCGTTCTTCCTAGGGAAAGATATCTTCATTTCTCCATTCCCCGACAATGACGCCAAAAGATATTATCCCTAAAGTTTTCCCTGACTACTAACAGGCAAGATAGGGCACCTCATTTATCGCAATGGTTTATATTTGTGAATCAAATTAATTTTATAGATTGGTTTGTGGATCAAGTAGTGGGTAGGTTGGACAAAAATTGATCAGGTTACACTTTCGAATCAGGGTTCTACAACATCAACTTAGTCAAAGGAAATCACTCTCATAGGCTATATGAATAAAGTAAAAGGTTGATGAAATATAAATTACATGTTACAATATGTTCACTTGTAAAGAAGAAATTTCAAATTCCCAAATAATATTCAGAAACCAGAAATGATCATTTTAAATGCAAATCGTGAAAAGATGAATTTAACAGCAAAATCTTTAATTGAAATTCAAAACATAACAAGATACACCATTGATCTGCAAAAGATTCACATGCATTCAAAATAAGACAGAAGAAATAAAGGCATAGAAAAATATAGTCTAACCTTCAGGATGTTTTTCAATTGAGTGTAAAAATGTTGTAGATTCCAACTTTACAATTTTGATCTATACGTTCCTTGAAAGCCACAAAATATGAACCCTTAACTCTGTCATCTAATTTAATTTTTAAACAAAGAGTCAGTTTCTATTTGGATCTCATATCTTGAAATCTAGTTACAGATTCAATATATGTGTCTATCAAGTAGAGATTACATTCTACTTATTCAATGTGCCAACAACTAAAATCCTTGAGCTTAGGGAAAAGATATTATATTATAGGACTAAGATATTTTCGACCCTTACACATAGGATCTGCAACAACTGTTCCAAAACTTATTCATTGAAAACTAGACCTTCAAACTCGTACTAAATCACTATCATCATGATGTTGAACATGCTTGCAAAAGAGATCTTCAACTTCCTAAATTTCCTCATCATTCTGTAAAAAATCAAAGCTACAAAATCATTGTTTTGGAAGCACTAACCCAATAATTAAAGATGACTTGTGTATTGGTAAAACATGAAGCCCTTTTGTCCCTCAGTAGAGGTTTTCCCTTAAGAATTTTCTTGCTGCAATTTATTTTTAAGCACAACATTACTCCGGTACAATTTGATGTTCATTTTCTTGACTTTATTTGACAATTCATGTTGAGTTTTGTGCTTTTCTTTCAACTTTTGGATTTTTTCCTGCAACTTAGCATTCCATATATCAAGTGTTAGATTCTCCTGCTTCAACTCTTTAATGACTATCTAAAATTCCTCAATCCTTTGTTTTCCTGGTGTATCCTTTGTTTCATTCATGTGTTCACCTTGGTCCTCTTATGATGTAGGCATGTTTAAATCAATCGATATTTTGGGCTTCTTAGGCCTTGTTCCATACTTATGTCCCTTTGAAGATGATTCTTCAACAATGTCCTTTTCTACAGCTTTTGATAAACTGGTTGTTTCTTCTTTATAGTATTCTAACAATTCTTAGATCTCAGGACTGTAAGTGAGATCTTGTTTTGTTCCATCATATGATTGAGAAGATTCAACTTCAACCATTGGCTATTGTTTTTTTTCCTTCCTGGTTTTCCTTATTGGAATTTCCCTTAAGGTTTTGATTTCCATCCTTTCTTTCTTGGTAATCTCAGGGAAATTTTCTACGATGTCATCATCATCTATGATAATCAATTTTTCTTCCTTCAGAGATGGTTTGAACAGAGCCTTAAAATTCAACCTTAGCTTATTTGTAGGTTGATTTTTAGGTATGCTAGGAAAATTTACGAGTTGTTTTCCTTTATTCCTTTTTCTCCGTCTTATCATTGGAGGCTTCTCAATTGATATATCATGAGTTTTTGTTTCAGTTTCAATTTTTACCTTTTGTAATTATTGTGCCATTTTCCTTGTCATCCTCCTGGTATAAACTTTGTCATAACCCATACACCCCTGTTTTGAAACAGAGAATTTGGATTCCTTCTTAATTGCTTCTTCATGATGTAGAACAAGTTTCATTTTTCTTGATATGGTCTCTCTTGCTACAAGGGAGGTTTTTTCTTGTACCTTTGATGTACTCTTTGTTGTGCTCTTTGATGTGCTACCCTTTCTTGTTGAAACCCTAGTTTTCTTGTCAGGAGTTGTTTTTTTATGTTTTTGAAACTTGTTCTTCAAACCCTAAGGAAGACAATAGTTGTTACCAGGACACTTGAACTTCACTTAATGCATACATAACCAGACTTTTGATTAAACCTTAATGAAATAATATTTTATGAGTAGTTTGAGGATGACCCTGCATCCTCTTTACCATTTTTGTCAATCTTTTTAACAGATAAAAGGGAAGATTCATTTCCATATCACCATTTAAATGCATTAGAAAATGCATGTGGTAGCAATGAATGGTAGAAAACCTACCTTCATGGGTTATTTATTTTTGGACCACTACTAAGACACTCTGTCATTCTTCCTTTAGCCATTTATTCAAAATTCCTTGACTCCAATATGGGATTTGGTGTTCTGCCACTAAAAATTGATTGCACAGGTCTGCAGGGAGTCTACTCTTTTTCCATCATCTTTCACCCTTTACATGTAAATGATAGGATGTTGCAATTGAATACTCAGTGACATGAATAATCACATCTCCAACCTGAGTCTTAAATCCATCGAAATTATTAGCAAACAACATCGAAATTTCTTCATGGTGCCCCTGAAAAATGTAACAAAACTTAAACCATTCTCCCTGGATGAATTTCTCCATAATAGTTGGGAAGGCTTCTACTAATTCGATCCCCTCTGGTTTTAATAGAATAATTCAAGCACTTTTATTGGGCGACATATTCCACTTTGATATGTTCACACTGATCATGAGCTTTGTTATACCTACAAGAATTAGGGTTTTCCCTTACTCAGGATTTCAAATTACATGCACAAAATAGCTAACATGGAATGGTTTTCATTGCAAATGGCGTTAAGCTCTATGTACCTTTATTTTAGAATTCTTTAAAAACAAAATTAAATCATAATTTTTCATGTTTCTAATTCATGGCCCGACAACTACGGTTTGATGGGAGTACGAACAGATTTGTATTCGGGTTGATTAAATAATGCATAGGGATAGAAAAACGATTTAGATTTGACACAATTTAATATCATAACCATTTGCATGATCTCCTGCATGATTTCGAAGCAACTGGCATGATCTTTAGATTTGAAGCACACTTGAAATAATGATGATTTTATGTGTTGAAAGAATGACATCATTCTTGCAGTGACCTTGCTTATTCTTCAAACCTTGGAAAATGCTCTTTCATTCGAAAAGTGATTAAAAAATCTTATGTGACACGTCCTACCTATGCAAACATTTAAACTTTATCTTATAAGAAGCAAATGACAAAGGACTTAAGCAAAAAAAAATCACACCAAAATGAAAATTAAAGTATAAAAGGTGCAACCAACAAAGGTAAATAGTCTCATAACAGGTTTGGATAGAATAGGCTTAATTTTAAGAACAAGAAAGGTAGTAGTAATCTTAGGGACTAACATCTCCATTGACCCAAAGTTGTTGGGGAGAATCTCTTGTATCAAAAGGAAAAGTTACCAACTAAAAAATATAACAATGATCAACTTGCCACCAACTTTTTTATTAGTGACAAAGACAAGTGCAAAGACCTTAGTAAAACAAAAAGGTTAGCTACTACATATGAAGGTAAAAAGTTCAAACAAGAAGGTAACATAAGAGAAGACTTGCAATATAAGAAACTGATAAATAAATTGATAAATCGTCAAATAACAATATATTGTCACAAGAGCTTAGATAATCCATGTAGGTTCTTAAAGCTTTGTTAATCTGCATTATTCTATGAAACATTCCTTGTAGTTTCCTAGCAAATGCGCTCTGCATTGTGCAAGTTGGATTTGAACTTACTAGAAATAAATAGTTAATACTTGTGCATTGGAAGGTATGAAATTATGTTGAGATTGAAGAAAAAAATGTTATATGAAAAATCCACAAGTATGTTAGTGGATTATACATCAAATAGTGTTATTGGTTGTAAATAGATCACCAAGACTTATAGTTAATTATAGTCTTCCTCACTCAAAGTTTGAAGGCAATTTTTAGGTATAGGACTGATTTTCTAAGTAGAATTTAATGTGAGTTGCACATACTGAGGGGTCTTGGCCTGTTAAAGTGTTGACTGAGCTTTTAGGTGATTTGCAAGTAGAAATAATAGCATGGGTTTGGCACAAACATAGAATCTGAAAACTAATGACCGCCTTGTTGACACAAGGAAACAAATGACCATTGTAGGTTGGCAGTGGCACTATGGGGTATATCATAAAATGCATTGATACAAGGAAATAAATGACCATTGTAGGAAGGAGTGGAACTAAGTGGTCTATCAATAGACATTATGCCATATCCAATATAAACTACAAGCTCTGCCAAAAAGAACACATTAGTGGTGTGACTCGTTGTTAACCCCTATATTTTCACCCTTGAAAATATTGAGGGTTAAGAGCCAACATGCAACATTTTTGTTGGCATACTAAGATTTTACAAGAGTTTATCACTTATGTTGAGCAGGAGGTTGGTTCCCACATGAGGTAGGTACATGATGAATACATGGTTGCTTGGTTCAAAGTCAGAGTTGACTTAGTTTCATACATTTGAAAGAGATATATACACACCACAGGGGTTGCTAAAATTTAGTAGGCACAGTTTGAGTGCGTCCCTTGGCAGTTTGAGGCAATTCTGAGCATACAGTATGAGTCCTTGCAGGATTCTAGGCCCGATGACACTTTTCCAGGTGACATCCAAGAAATTTCTACTTTAGCATGTTTTGATCTAGTCCCCAGATTCATATTCTGAGAGCACAATATTGATCCTTAAGACATCCAGAGTCTTTTGGGCCTTTTTTGGGATGATGTGGCCCAGTTTACTATTTTTAGTAGGTTGAGCATCAGGGCTCGCCTTTCCGTTTTGATCACATATTTGAATCCCTTGCAAATAGACGCAGTCAATGAGTATAATGTCAAGGGTATTCAGACGACCTTATATTTTTATTAGTGTGGCGGTGTCCTCCCAGTCATCTAGGATGATGTGGACAATTTCCTAAAATTTAGGAGCGAGGTTTTATTTTTAGAAGTTTCTATATTTAGCAGGTCCAGTCATTACCCATGCAGTGCCAATTGGCACCCTCAAAGGTTGACATTTGGAAACTCGACGAAATGATGTGGCATCCACCTAAGCATCGGGTGATTTTCTCACTCTCACTTCCATTCATTATCTCTCCCTCAGTGTGCCTTCTCCTCTCTCATGCATGTGGATGCATGGCTAGTTAAACAGTAACATGTCTCAGTTACTTGGATATGCAGTTATGTTTAGCCTCTCTCATGCATCCATGCGCCTCACCTACCCTCTCTCTAACACTTAACTCGCCACTCACTCCATTCATGCATCCTTAAACTAGTATGGAGCACTCATTCTCCTATATCCATGCATTCAAACTCACACTCACACTCACACTCACTTATCTCACTACTCTTATCCCACATCTACTCAGACTCTATTATTGTCCTCCTCATGCATCCTCTCTAAATCCTTAAGGTTTGCGCCCTCACTAGATATATATTGGATACTTGCCATTGGTTATTTCATCGGTTCTTGCACCAACAACATAGTGTCTCTGTAATTATTCTCTCTCTCTTTCTTTATTCTAGTGGCTCCTCTTTGATAAAAGTAGTCATTGTACAGGTTGTAGGCTTTTCAAGTGTGGTGCAATCAACTCTCTTGTAAGATTCATCAATAAAGAAGAGTGTTTTTGTCATTCAAACCTATTTTCTTGGTGGTATTATGGTAATTTTGTAATCTGATATGTCATTTTATGAACTATTTATCATGGTTAATTTCAATCGTTTTGAATAGTTTTCATCTAATTTCCAGTCTATTATCACCGTGCTAACACTGTAGGTTCCCTCCAAGCGTATAAGATCGATTTTCTCACTGTTTTGGACCACTTTTAAACACTTTCCAAGACAAAACAACTCGTTGGTTTTTAATTTTGAATGCATAAATAAGTCCTTAGATAAGCCAACAAGGCGCTTCATTGTGCCTAGGGACTTCCCCCAGAGACTAGCAAGAACTAGCCCAAATGGAGAGGGGTTTGGCTAGTGACAATTGGGGCCCTACTCTTTGAATTATCCAAGTTTTCATTGATGTAATAACAGGTTATATCAGCTCAATTGGAGGGTGGAAATTTGTGCTAACAAATTGGCATCGTTGTCGGGTAACGCAAGCCTTGGTAAACAACATTCGATGAGTTTTTATTTATTGTTTTAATTTATTTTTATCACCTGGTGACTCATCAAGATACAAGGGAAACTTCACAGGGGACCGTGTGCAGATCATTCTAGTTCAACCCCACACAAGGGATTTACCCATCCCTTAGTGATCTGGAACATTTGTTTCGGAATAATTCTTTCGTGACTGCTACAGTGAGTCCTGCCCTCACAGTAGGTACAACTTTTCTACAATCAATCCAGGTATCTCTTCCATTTATTTCTTCAAATCCTATTATTGTGGTAATTACTTCAACACCTTAGGTATCACCTTTCCCTTCCTCGACTCCTTTGGTCATAGTTGCAAGTCCTGGTCCTTTGGTTATTTCAAGTTTCAGTAGTATGATTGGACAAGATACTGGGTTTACATTCAATACTTATGGTCCCTTAGACATAGTGGCCATTCCAGGGAAACCTCATGCTTTTCCTACTTCTAACTATGTCAAAACGTTTCCCAAGTTTCAGGGTAACAATGTCATCAATGTGCAAGATCATATTGACCAATTTTTGAAGGTATGTGACGATGAGGGAGTTGAGCATGACGATGCAACTATGAAGATGTTTGTTGCTACTTTGGAGGGAGAAGCATGTTCATGGTACAAGAGTCTCCAAAACAATTCCATTATAGGATTGAATCCATTCTTCGAGAAGTTCTTGGAGAAATAGGAACAAACATGATACATCTTTCCTTAGAAATTTTATTGATCTTAATAAGAAAGAGAATGAAACTATTTTTGAATTTAACACTCATTTTACAAAATCTTATCGTAAAATTCCAACTACTCTTAGACTTAATGTTGATTTTTCTTTAATTTCATATTTAGTGAAGTTTGATGGAATTTTGGGTGTTTTGATCAGGAAAAAGGAGCGCCTTGCTGGATGTTTCTTATTAGGTGGCCATTACTACATAGAAACACCTTTCCTTAGCCTCCAAAACACAAGCCCCACTTAGTTTTTTTCTTGACCCACGAGATAGGAGAACTTCTAACCCCCCTGCGCAAGCATTTAATGAACCTAAGAAAGAAGAGGGAGCCTCCAAATATGCAACCTTCAAGTTAGTGAATGAATTGAGAAATAGGCTAGTGAAGATGGAAAATATGCTCCAAAATCAACTAGTTATCTCTCAGCAAGCCCATCAACAAGAGGAGGCCTTACCAGTATCCCAAGAAGAATGAGGATCCCAAACCCCCAACCTATGCACCGGGGACAAATGACATTGAGTATGCCTCATCCATTTTATGTTCAGCTTGTAACCTTTCTCATAGTAAATCCTCATGCATTATCTTTTCCCAAGCATCACATATTTATGAGCAGGGAGAGGATCCATCTGGTAACCCAGATACCACTTTCAACATGGTGGCCGAATTTTAACTGATAGGGGACCCTGATGCTTTCCATGCCTCAAATATTATTAAGGATAAACCTCATAGCGCCTTTCAAGTCGCACAATATCAATGGAAAGCCTTGCAGCCTTAATTCCATCCAGATCCCACTCAGCCTATGACCCAGGAAGACATCCAGAGAGCCAATGAAGTTGCATCATTCAGGGTCGCAGCAATATGCACGCAAAGGAAAATCTCAAATTCCTCCATCATTTCCTAGATGTGAGGTTTCTACTACTCATGTAAGAACCCCCCCCCCNTAGAGAATGAGCTTTCTAAAATTGGGATTCATGTTCCTTTGAGAGAGTTAATTCACATGCCTAGTCACAAAGAGATCTTGGATAGGTTCTTGGGAAATAAGGGGGAGGTTAACCTGGAAGATGAGTGTCCACATGTTTTCCTTGGTCTTAGTAAGGAAAATAGTAACCAAACCATTTCTATTGTTCATTGATGGTTAATGGGTTCATTTTGCGAAATTCCATGCTAGATTATGGTGCATCTAACAATATCATGACTCTTGAGGTTATGCATGAGCTTGGATTACAGATCACCAGGCCTTGCCAGAATGTGCAGGCAGTAGATTGATCTGGGATCTTTTCATCGTGACTTATAAAGAATTGTATTAAATGAGCACAAATAAAAGTGCACCATTAAAGAAGGGAAAACTCAAAAATGAAGAGACATAAGCATCAGATATGAACATAAAAACTTGATAACGGAGTTCCTCCCTGGTGGACTACGTCTCTGGGTCCTGCTCTCAAATGTGTAGGCTCTTTCCTTAACTCAGCAAAAGAATTTGGCAAATACATAAATATACCTCATTTTGAAATCAAGCTGCGGAAATAATGCTCAGATCAGAAAACAAACATCACCACTGAATTTGTGTTGTCGAATTACCCAAAAATGACTGTCTTCACGCTCCGATCCGACTCTAGCACTCCCAGGCCCAAGAAGAATTATGTCTCGATTTTTGTGCCCTCTACAACCTACAATGATGACAGTCCTTTGCCTCGAAATCCATGCCCACAGGTCCGTATGGTTTGCGCCTCTCCCCCTGGCTCTGGACGAATTGCACCTTTTAAGTAATAACCATGAGCAGATATACCAAGCGATACCCATGGCACATTGGTTATGGGCGGATTTGTTAAGGCTTGGGCATCGATGGAGGTTCCGAGGTCGAATCCCACCAGCCTCCATTTTGGTGTGTTGGTTGTATGTATGTATATATATATTGCAATATATGATTCCCGCTAACTTTAGTGTACTCTCTATAAGTCCTTCCAACTGCTACTAAAATTGGCGTGGTCCGCCAGATTTGACAGACCCGCCTTTTTTTTTTAAGTTTGAAATTCGTGTAAATTCTAACCTTGTACAATGTCTATTGTAAACAGATATTCAGAAAAGAACAGAAAAGATACAATGGAAAATACAAAAATTACACAGAGATTTTCCCTTGGAAACCCAAACCGGGAAAACCATCATATATTATATTCATTCATTGTGTTACATTGTTTACAATACAATATACATATAGGAGCCAGCGACATCCAAAACCCTAACCCAATGACTTGGATTAGTCCAAAACCCTAATTCCTTAACCAGAAATAGAAAACCATCGGAAAAAACCATGTGCTGAAAAAACCACCTACATACATGACATGTTTCCCGAGGTAGGTGTCACGTTTCCCGAGGCAGAAAAAAACTTCAAAGAATATAACACATACCCAACAATTCGTTCACGGGTTAATATTGGGCATTTCAGGGATTCCATGTGTCTCTCACTGATTGGGCCACATGGCACCTGCTTATTAGTCCACCTGTTCGCTGACATCGCCATCCTATCAATCTGTACCTGACACATGGTGCTTTCGGGGTGGTTCCACGTGGCACTTTTCTACTAGTCCACATGGACCCTTCAAAATCCCATTGGCGGGTGACACGTGGCAGCCTCTGGTGCTTCCACATGGCATGCTAACATCAGCAATCATCATGTTGATGTCACCCTGCCATGTCATCTTCTACGTCAGTAGTACGGATGATGATGTGGCCCCCTGTTGATTGGCCATGTTTGACCACAACTTTGACCATGAATATCTTTCAAATCGTAACTCTGTTTGATGAGTCGTTTGCACCTTTAGAAATCTTACGAAGCACTCTTCATGATCATGTCATTTTCATTGAGTTTTGGGAACTTTGAATTTTTTCCCTTTCTCTGTCTACTGGAGCCATTCTAAGCGTTCTAAGCTGCCTCTGTGAGTTCTGAGTTATTCTTAGCCTTCTCTGGATCCTTTTTGGATCACACCTTCCCACTGAGAACTTTTTGGACCACCAAAATATTTCATCAATCAACTAGTAATTGAGGGAAGAGTCCCCTCACATTGTCCTTCTTGGTCCACTTTCCCTTGCTTGGATGTGTGTCTTTTAATCCTACTTGAAGGTAATCAACATCAGCTTGTTGATGTGAAGCCATACTCGGTCTCAAACCTGGAACTGGTGATCAACCATGTGCTTGTCATGATGAGATTTATACTGTGCTTAACTTTTCTCCAATTGTTCCCTGACTTCCGGGTATATCTATTGAATCATTTGGATGAACTTGCGGGCTCTGTCCTCTGTTCGTTCTTCATTTACATCGGCATCTCTCCCGTACATCAATTCCAAAGGAACCTTTGGTAGGTACCCAAAACATGTCTCAAAAGGTGAAATCTGAGTGGATGAATGTAAAGCTCGGTTGTACGCATGTTGTACATAGGGTATTTGTTCATCCCATACCTTGGGATGCTTGTTGCAGTAGCCTCGAAGCAAAAGTACCACTATTCAGTCTACCACCTATGTATGTCCATTGGTCTGTGGATGGAAAACAATGCTCCTCTTCAGTTTGGTGTCCATGATTCTCCACAAGTTAGTCCAGAAGTCCCCAAGGAATCGAGTATCTTGATTCGAGACGATGGATGTGGATAACCCAAAGTGAACCCAAACATGCTGAAAGAAGAGATTACCAGTCTGCTCAGCAATGATATGCTTTTTACATGGCATCAAGATACACATCTTGTTGAATTTATCCACTACCACATAAAAATAATCATGACCCCCTTTGGTCATTAGTAAACCCCCTACAAAATCCATGGATGGGATGGAACAGGAAGTGGTGAGTATAGCCCCAGTTTTCTATTAGTGGGCTTACAAGTAGAACACATAACACACCCCTTTACATATTTAGTTACAATTTCTTTCATTTGAGGCCAGTAAAAAAACCTATGCAAATGATCCATAGTTTTTCCTACCCCAAAATGCCCAAACACAAGAGAAGTATGAGCTTCTCATATTACATGGACTTGTTCACTTGTAGGAATACATAGCTTTCCAAGATGGTAGAGTAGTTTTCCCTGCAGACAATAGTTCTCGACCTGTGCACCAAGGGTTAGCTTCACATATACTTCTTTAAAATATTCATCGATGGAATATTGTTCTACATAGCTATCATGAGATAAAGAAGTATTCTTCAAAATAACAGAAGCAACAATAGGAGGTGTAGAAAGCAGATCAGCTACCTTGTTACTTGTACCCTTTTTGTACTTCATTACCAAGTGAAATTGTTGTAGAAAACCCATCCACCTATAGTGTCGATATTGTTTCAATTTGGTCTATGCTTGAAGATACTATAAGGGTTGGTGATATGTATGTATGATTGTTTCCTTCCCTAACAAGTAGTGCATCCATTTCTTTATGCTCTAGACTAATGCATACAACTCTTTATCATATGTAGGATAGTTAACAATAGCTTGGTTAAAAGTTTCAGAGTGGTAACAAATAGGCCTACGATATTGCATCAATATTGCACCCATGGCGTATCTGTTGGCATATGTCTCGATCTCAAAAGGTTGTTGAAGATTCGACAGTGCTAATACTGGTGCGGTATTGATCTTCCCCTTCAAAGTGTCGAAATATTTTTGTTGCTTTCCTTCCCACTGAAAAGTGTTCTTCACACTGGTTAAGGCATGCAGAGGAGCTGCTATGAAGGAGAAGTTGCAAATGAATCTCCTCCAATATTGGACTGCACCTAAGAAGCTTCAAACTTTGGTTACACTTTTTGGCACACGCCAATTTACAATTACATCAATTTTGGAAAGGTCAATTTTAAATTGTCCTCCTCCTACAATATGACCTAAGTACACAAGTGCAGTCTTTCCAAATTAACATTTAGACAATTTTACATACAACTTTTTGCTTTGAAAAGTATCCAATACTTGCTTTACATGTATCACATGCTCATCCCAAGTCCCGCTAAAAACAATAATGTCTTATAAATATACAATCACAAAGTCGTCTAGGAAAGGCCTGAATACATCATTCATCACACGCATGAAAGTTGTCAGAGCATTACAAAGCCCAAACGACATAACCAACCACTCAAACAATCATTGTTTGGTTTTAAAGGCAGTTTTCCATGCATCATGTGTTGCGAATCTGATTTGATGATATCCACTGTGCAAATCCAACTTAGTGAAATATATAGCATTCTTCAATTGATCAAGTAAATCATCTATGCGAGGAAGAGGGTATCTATTTTTCACCGTGATTTTATTTAAGGCCTGGTAATCGACACACATTCGCCATGTGTCATCCTTCTTTGGCACCATCGCGATTGGAGAACCACAAGAAGATGAACTGGGCCGGATGACCCCTTGATCCAATAATCCTTATACCTGCTTCTTGATCTCTGTCATCTCCACAGCTGGCATCCTGTACATGCCCACATTAGGAAGAGGAGAATCTTGCTGAAGATGTATCTCATGTTGGATTTCCCACTTAGGAGGTAATCCAACTGGTTCCTAAAAAATATCATCATACTTAGATACAATATCAATTAATTCCTTTTTATGAGATGGATCACACCTTTGGAAAGCGTCGAATGTCCCAACATCTTTATCTCTGATGACCATGATTACATATCTCTTATTAGTGTTTATGAGTCTTTTCATTTTCCCTGCACTAACAAGTGTTGTATTCACCCTCATGTTGTGAGCTCTAACAATATATTCCACTCCCCCTTTAGTAAGGCGGTATTTATTCTCATGACGAAAGAAGACTTCTTTTCTATCATAAAGATAAGGACTTCCCAACAATATGCCACATATATCTAGTGGTACAACATCCAAATCCACTTCATCAATCAATTTTGAAGAAATAGCAAATTTGATCCTACATTGTTTGATGACATTAAGTTTTGCTTTGTCACATACCCAACCAAGAGGATAAGGTTTTAGATGTTGTTTCGTTTCAAGACCCATTTTCTTGACAAGTGCTTCAGATATTAGGTTTACTTGGGAGCAAAGATCAAATAATGTGTCTATCTTAGTATGTTTCGATACAACTCTTATATGAAATAACTCATTCCTTTTTCGTTCATCAACATGAGATTCATCATTGCAACTAGAACTAGGATGAAGAGAATATTTACCTTGTAATCCAATCGTTGTGATATTTCCTTCTTCTGTTGAATCGGAACCAAGATCTTGTTGTATTGTAGCAATGGTCTTTGTTCTCCCCTTTCCACCGAACTGTTTCGGTTTCTTTTCTGGATGCAGTTTCCAATAGTGTTCTCCATCGCGACCTCTCTTCTTGCAATGAGTGCAAGATTGTTTTCCTCCTTCTCTTGTCACTGTAGCAGTCTTCTTGTCCTTCCTCTTAAACTTCTTAAAAGTCTTTTGTGGGAAATTGGAAGGTTTCTTTGTGGGATCTTCTTGAACATGTTTCCCCCTGTTCTCAAGATGAGTGGCTTTCACACAAACTTCATCAAGACTAGTGGGGTTAAATAACAGAAAAGTATGTCCAATATAAATGTGAAGTGCGCCAATATACTTCATTAAAGTTTCATAAGAATCCAAAGGAATGTTCAATGCAAGAGATTTCTTCCTAAATTCTTATGTGAAACTTTGTACATTTTGTCCTTTACTTTTCCTTAAAGTTTTCCATTCCACAATTGTTTTATGTAAATACCCTAATGGATAAAATTGCTTCCTGATCACTGATTTCAATTCTGACCATGAGGAAAAAATCTTACCACACTTACTTCTTTCCTAAAGCTTGCTCTCCCACGATGTGAGAGCGGTACCTTCCAACTGAAGAGAAGCCAGTTTCACTTTAACTTCCTCTTCATCAATATGTTGGACACGACAATACACTTCAACCTTTCGGATCCAAATATCTAGCTTTTCAGGATTAACATCTCCATTAAACATAGGTAAAGAAAATTTTACATCAAGCTTTAATAATGGTTTCTTAAAAGAGGATTTATGGATAGAATGATGAGAATGATGAGAATTCTCAGAGGAAGAAGAACTAGAACTTGTAGGTGAAGATGGAGGCTCGAGAGGATCTCCTCCAGCCCCTTGGTTTACCGAAGCATCATCATCTGCATGTGCTTCCTTTTTCTTCCCTTTCTTCTTCATCCTCTTCTCATAACATCCATACATTCTCTCAACCATTTCTAACATTCGATAAAAGACCATGTGAAATTTTTTCTCCTGTTCATCACGCTTATCCTCTTCTACCATTTTCTTCCTTCTGGATACATGACCAACTTCAGGATTGAACGTCTTTAGAGTTCCTTCACCCTGCTTGTGCTTGGACCTAGTAAGCATTCACACTCAACAATTCAAGTCAAAGATGACTTCTCTGATACCAACATGATCCATGATCTTTTCATCGTGACTTATAAATAATTGTATTAAATGAGCATAAATTAAAGTGCACCATTAAAGAACGGAAAACTAAAAAATGAAGAGACATAAGCATCAGATTTGAACACAAAAACTTGATAACGGAGTTTGTCCCTGGTGGATTACGTCTCCAGGTCCTGCTCTCAAATGGGTAGGCTCTTTTATTAACTCGGCAAAAGAATTTGGAAAATACATAAACATACCTCATTCTAAAATCAAGCTGCAGAAATAATGCTCAGATTAGAAAACAGACATCACCATTGAATTCGTGGCGTCAAATTACCCAAAAATTATTATGTCCATGCTCTAATCTGACTCTGGAACTCCCAGGCCCAAGAAGAATTATGTCTCGGTTTCTGTGCCCTCTGCAACCTGCAAAGATGACAGTCCTTTACCTCAAAATCTGTGCCCACAGGTCCGTACGGTCTGTGCCTCTCCCCCCGGCTCTGGGAGCATTTTACCTTTTAATTAATAACCATGGGCGGATATACCAAGCGATACTTGTGGTGCATTGGTTATAGGCGGATTTGTTAAGGCTTGGGCATCAGCGGAGGTTCCAGGGTCGAATCCCAACGGCCTCCATTTTGGTGTGTTGGTTGTATATATATTGCAATATATGATTCCCACTAACTTTAGTGTACTCATTAGAATTACTTCCAACTGCTGCTAAAATTGGCGTGGTCCTCTAGATTTGGCAGACCCGCCCTTTTTTTTAAATTTGAAATTCGTTCACAGGTTAATATTGGGCGTTTCAGGAATTCCATGTGTCACCCGTTGATTGGGCCATGTGGTGCCTACTGATTAGTCCACCTATTAATTGACATCGTCATCCTGTAAATCCGTACCTGACACGTGGCGCTTCCTAGGTGGTGCCACGTGGTGTCACCTAGTGGTGTCACATGGCACTTTTCTACTGGTTCACATGGACCCCTGAAAAGCCCATTGGCAGGTGACACGTGGAAGCCTCTGGTGCTCCCACATGGCATTCTGACATCAGCAACCGTCATGTTGACGTCACCCTGCCCTGTCAGCTTCTGACATCAGCAGTACAGATGATGATGTGGCCCCTTGTTGATTGGCCCTGTTTGACTGCAACTTTGACCGTGAATATCTTTCAAACCGTAACTCTGTTTGACGAGCCATTTTCATTGTTAGAAATATTTTGACATGCTCTTCACGATCATGTCATTTTCACTGAGTTTTGGGAAATTTGAATTTTTGTCGTTTCTTTGTCTACTAGAGCCATTCTGAGCGTTCTAAGCTACCTTTGTGAGTTCTGAGTTATTCTTAGCCTTCTCCTGATCCTTTTTGGATCACAAATGCTAAGGAGGTGCCTTATTGTGGGGTTATTAAGGATTTACAGGTATGTTTGAAGGAAACCCCAAGGAGGATGTTATTCATGGATGTACGTGTCCTAGATTGTCCCACATAGTGGGATATGCTCCTTTCGAGAAAATGGTCTGTAGGTGTAGGGGGTTCCATGCAGATGGATTTATCTTATGCTGACACTCCCATCTCTTGGGTTGAAAAGGTAAGACTTTTTAGAGAACATAAAATGTTACACAATGTTGAGGATCTCCAAGTTAGAGACAATGATATTCTTTACCCTAACATAAGAGATCTGGAGGCACAAGAGACAAACTTGGGCATGTGCATGCTTTCATAGGTTCTGGAAACACCTATGCATTTTGTATCAAAGAGTGAACTTAAGCATTCATAGGTGTGGTCCATGAATTTTGATGGTACGAGTCCATGACAGATATCAAGTGTTGGGGTGGTCATCATTTCTCCTTCGCGTATGGTATTTTCATTTTCTTCACGTTTACATTTTTATTGTACTTAACAACATGGCAGAGTACGAGGCTTTGCTATTTGGTTTGTGGAAGGCTAGGCAGATGGGTATAAAACTACTGAAGGTTCAAGGTGATTCTGAGCTTATCATGAATCAGGTAACAATGAAGTGTGAAGCTTGAAACCAATGACTAAAAAAGTAGAGACATGCATTGTGGGATGAGATTGAGTATTTTGATGCATTTAACATTTCTCACATTGATAGGACTTTGAATGAAATAGTTGATTCTTTGGAAATTGTTTCTACCTTGTTTACACCTTCGATGACTAAACCTTACATTACACATTTAGTTGAGGTTTCTTTTCATCCTTATGTTCCGAATAACATAGGATCTCGGTAAGTTTTTGAATATGATAGACATATTTTGAAATTTTTGAATCCTGTTAATGAGTTTGCTAATCGTAACATTGATTATATATAGGAGGGCGAGGAAGTCTCGATGATTTAATTTCCCAAATTCGATTTTGCATGAGAGGGGCATGTGTAAAGCCCCCCTTTTTTCTCGATTTTTTATTTTTTTCTATTTTCTAATAATTTTTCCTTGAAATGTGTGTTAGTCAAAGTTTGACTTTGACTTTGACTTTGACCTCCTTGGTTGAGGTTGAAACTCCTGCCAAATAAGTCAAAGTCAAAATTGGATGCAGAGCATGTCATTAGAAAGGTCTCGATGAGCCCGTCGAGAATGTGCCATCACTAATCCGATCTAATGCCGCCTAGGCCCTCAATTTTGGCCAGGAACATTTGTAGTCTAAAACCCTAATTTTCCTGTAGGGCCCACAAAAATACCCAATCTTGCGAAAGGTGCCAAATCGCCATACGATATCCAATTGGGGAAAATGAAGTACCTTTAGAAAGGTGTTGACGATTTATTTGATGAGGTAGCCATGGATTTCTGAGATGATATTGTTAACCACTGTTTTAACTTCCCTAAAACTCTTTTATACTAGTTGATCAAATCGTCCTACCTAAACCAGTTCAGAGACTTGTGACAACTCTAGTTGGGTCTTCTGATGTCGGATTCAGGAAAATGAGGCATAGTTGGAAAGGTATATGAGTATAATACAACATGGAACGTCTTATTTTCTGATTCATAGGCTTCCAATGGTAACTTTTTAACCCTGAACTGCAATTACCAATCTAGCTCGTGAAACCAGTCATGAATTTGTGAAGGTTCATTCTCGTCAACTGGAGGTCGAAACCAGGAACAATATATACCATTGGAAAGGTATTACACTTCCCTACATCAAATTAAGGTCTAATTTCCCTTTCAAGTCTGTTATCATAACAAAAACTGACCAGGAAGTCACAACTATGGATTTTGGCCCTTTAGGCGATGTGAAATGTTGTCCCTTCGTAGACTGGTCATACGGACTCGGAATTAGGATCATGATAGATCATTGTAAATATTAGTTTTATCCCTATAGGAAGAAAGCACTATATTTTCCACATAATGAACATGTTTCATTGTATTCCCTATGGAATACCATGTCTTCACGTGACCCGCCTAATGACAAGCAAATGGGGTTAACATTAAAATTTTTACAAACTGTGTCCTCAACTTATGAAATATGAGCTGAGCAGCCTTGACATAGGGAATTTTGATGTGGGAGGGTTTCAAAAATCAAAAAATAATCATGGGAGGGCCTCCCCCTAGGGGAAAAGAGCATGGTCTCGAGGCAAGCCAAACAAGGCCAGGATGAGTTTGTTTGGGTGCCATCAAGGTGTTGAAGGACATAAGGGTATTGATGAATATTATATAGTTGTCCAGTGGGTGATATTGGGCTAGGGAAAATCATGAGCCTGGAATATTTTTGGCCCTACTATCCCTCAAATTGATACTGGAGCTATTGACCCAACGGAAACTAACAACATGTAACTGACTTGACATGATACCAAGCAACTCGAAAATGTTGCATGATACTCTTCTAGTGTCTGATAAGTCACTATGGTGCTCAGAAAAGCCTATGTAAGAGTCCCACTAATACACTTTCAAGGGTAAGGGTCATGTTGACTATAACCCCTACCATTGTCTTTGACTAGGACCGGAGCATAAGAAGCTGCCAAGAGAAACCCTCAAGAAATTTTGTGTAGGAATAAGAGTGATAAACATCATGTTGAGCCCAAAGCATAGTTTTGGGTCAACATATAGAAGTATGGAAATATGAATGTTCCTTACAACATGTTGCAAATATAAAAGAAATTTACTAGTAATTGGTACTCCATTACAAAATAAAAATAATGATACATAATACGAAATGAAAACATACATCAAATGAGGAAGAGTCAATGTTGTGTAGCTTGAGGGGAATACAAATACAATGGCCAAAATTGTAATGTACCCTCTTACTAATCAAAACAAAATAAGGGAATAAAATAAATCATAACAAGGCATGCAATGGGAAATAAATAAATCATAACAAGGCATGCAATAGGAAATAAATATATAGTTATGGATGTTATCAATGCTAAACTAATAATCCATTTTACTTTACAAAGACTGTCCATTTTAGACATCTTAAACACATTAACATTCAGGTATTAGAGGACAACTGAAGGTAGAAAAACAAATAGGTCAACACATTTATAATAAACAAGTAGATTAATAATAAACACCCATTACATAAATCTCATATATATTTTTTTTATCATGTCCAGTGAAAATGCCTTTGCAATATCAAAAATACAAGACACGACAATAACATACCACGAAGCCATTTTGAGTTTAGAAACAATTCATAACAGAGAAAAGTTGATTTTGCAACATTGTAAATACCCAATGGTTAAAAGGGATTTCCATGGATGCTATAAGAATCCTCCCCATTACACAACAATTCAAGCTTTAACCCTCTACTTGTGTTGAAGACACGATTGGGGTTTCAATCAGGGTTTATGAGTTTGACAAGAATGGTGGGATTCAAACATTTCCTGCCAATAATGGCTAAGAAATTGGGAGAGCATGATTTCATGGTGGAGTCATATAATGGGTTCCATATTCTCGCAAATCCTGGATTGGATCTCATTACCCTAGAGAGCTTGAGAAGGAATTCAGCTCTATTAGGGTTGGATTCCCTAATAGATGCAAATATGTGGGCCATGATGGGAGGGGATTCAAACAACTATGATGCTCTAAACGAAAATAAATTATGAATTATGATGATCATATTGAGCCTTTCTTTCATGGTGGAGGCCGAAAAATGGCTTCACAAGGCTTGGTAAATGAAGTGGAAGAAACCCTAACTAACTGTAAAAAATGATATGATGTATTTTTATGTTTTTTTATTGTCGGTATGTGAGCGAAATTGAAAAAGAAAGTTGTAATTGTAATGGAACTATTTCATCATATGTAATAATTCATGGTTTTCATTTTATATATATTATATGTTCTCATATCTTGCTCTCTCTACACATAGAGACATCCTTGTCTGTAAAAATGTGATGATGAAAATTTAAGCTTAACAGTAACATTTTTTCACCAAAAATTTTTCATGGATGTGATCTCAAATTCTCCTAAGTTGGGATAAATTTTATTGCACCAAGAGAAGCAATGCCACTTCATTTGGGATGATTTTTTGGGAAAATTTTATTGCACCAAGAGAAGTATCACCCTTTTTGGGATAAATTTTATTATAACAAAAGAAGCAAGGTGCAATGTCTAGCCTAGGGTGGAAGATATGGAAGAGATGTGTCACCTCCATTGGTGACACTATAAACTAAAATGAAAAAGATTTTGTCCAGCTTTAAACATCCAAAACTATAAAAAAAATGATTAAAAAATTGTATATCAATCCATCTAAACACTGGATCTTTTAAGCAACTATAAGTTGCAATTGTTTTTTCCTCATCACTTTTTATTTTGAGGATTAACGTTGGATTTATTCTAATTACTTCTCGATTTTTTGGCATGTATTATTGACTATTACGGTAACTTTTCATTTTTTTGAAAAATTATTTAAATACATAAAAAAAAAAAATTAAATCATTGATAGGAATTTACAGAGCCCAACTGAATGATCACATTGAGCTCTGTTAGCTTGTCTATCTTTATAAATAAAAAATCCTACATTTTCTTCATAATTTCAGAGACATTATATAAAATTGAGGAATCAAAATTGGGTTTCCAGACTACCATAGACAATGGCTGGTAGCCGAGAAATATGAGCAATTTTCTGCATGTTTAGATGGGTGGGTGGGTGGTTATTGATTGTCACTGGGCTCTTCCAAGTTTTACTCCTTATGGGTGCTCCCTTTTTCCATATGATCAGCCTTGAGTTGGCTAATGAATTTGATTTGGATCTTTAGCCTTGGTAATCATTGCACTCTCAGGTGCCCTAGTATTTAGTTACAGAACTAGGTAGAGGAGGTTGACAATACTAGTACCAAAGTGAGGGACCCGGGACATTACACCCTAAAACCAGCTTCCATATTGGTATTCAAATCCCTTGATACCTTCATTGTGCTTGTTAACCTTCCAAGTAGGAGTTTCCATGTCTTCCTTGAGAGACTCTATGTTTCTCATATTTGTCCCCTAGTGGGCTTGATGTTGTTGAGAAGTAAAAAGGAAAATGAAGTTTTGGATGTGGGTTCCAGGTTAAAAAGTAAAAGAGTATATATCAACAGGTTTTCTTTTTATTATTAAGACATATATTAATACAATAATCAAATCAAACCTGGATGTTGAAGCTTGATGTTGCGAGCAATGCTAGATTTTTGGTTTGGCTTTCTTCACTCTAGAAATTTGACACCCCTTTTCCCACCCACGGAGTTGTGGAAGAATATTAATTGGACACCAACAAAGTTTGAATTGTCATGAGGGTTTGGTGCATGTAAAACCCTAAAAAAACAACTTCCTGAATAATTTTCTACTCTGAAACTTGGAAACCGTCCAAACTGTAGGGAGGCTCAGGGTGCACCATGGGATAGTCTAGTATTTGGAGATAAATTCTCAATATGTAAATACCCTCTCTTCCAAACTAGCACCTTCCTCTAACAACCGGACAGGGAAATGAGTGGGGTAAACAGTTTGTAGATCAAGGAAATGAGTGGTCACTAGGTGATCCATATTTTATGAGCAGAACGAGATGAATACAGATTATTAACAGGTGCTTAACAGAAAATAACAGAGATACAATAAAGCTGGTTTTCCATTCAATAACGAAATAAGCTGAAACTATAAAATGCAGAGGAAACAAGCTTGCTGGAATGGTGGTGGCTTATCTCTGAGAAGAGATGTGACGGCAGCGCGCATTCGCAAGAAGAAAATTACAATGAGGCTCTGAAGGCCTTTTTAAAATAAGAAAGAATGCCAAAAACCCTAGACATCCAAAAACCTAACCCTAGGAGATGAAGCGCCAAAAGTCATGTGGGCCCCGTTTGGGTAAGTTAGTACATCAACTTCCCGGGGTCGTAACTTTTGCATACAATCTCCGTTTTAGGCGTGTGATAGCTCGTTGGAAAGGTATCGTCGAGGAGATTTATTTTGGGGGCTCAATCATGTTGTTAGTTATCATTGAGGATCTTGATACCGAAAAAACTTCATTTAGGCCCTCAAAATGGCCCCAGAAGTAAAAACTGCTAAAAATAGTAAATTGCCAAAAATGTCAGAAAGTTGTTTTGAGCCAGTTGGAAAAGGTGGGTGGCCACCGATATCCATCTAGATCAATCCTCCCTCCTTAGGAAGCAATGGTCTCCATTGAGTTGAGGTCCCCCATTAGATGAGGAAATTTCTGCTGAATTTGGCCCCGGGTGAGCCACTTGCCTTGGTGCAGGAGTTGCCCTGCATTGACGACTCGATAAAGATGGATCCTTTGTTGTCGATTTCCCTTGATTTATCTGTCCACAATTTGATCATTGGATGCCTGTTGTATGCATTCGTGTCATTTTTTCTACTACTTCTGAGGTGTCCAATAATGGTGGGAAATAAGCGCGAAGGAGATCCACGTTGAACACTAGGTGCAGGCCAAGGAAAGGAGGAATATTGAGCTCAAAAGCATTATCCCCCATAGCCTTGGTGATAGTGTATGGCCCATAACAAAGTGAGCGAAGCTTCCGATGGGGTCCTGTAAGGCGTTCTTTCTGCAAGTGCAACCAAACTTTGTCGCCCACCTGAAAATTATGTGGCACCCAATGTTGATCATGGCGTTGTTTGTACTTGTCATTGGACTTCTGTAGGATATCCTAAACCTGTTGGAGGATGTGATGGATCCGCTCAATGAACCGGGTGGATTTTTCAGCTTCAGTTGGAGCAGGAGATGAGTCAGTCGAAGTGACCGCAAGGGGAAGTGCAACATCTATGGGACCCAATGGTTGGAATCCCAACCCCACTTGAAAGGGGCTCTGGTCGGTTGAGCTATGCAAGGCTCTGTTGTAGCTATGTTGGACATAGGGAAGGCTCTCATCCCATGTGCGAGGGTTCTTTGAATTATACATGCAAAGGATATGCACAATCATTCGATTTACAACCTCGGTTTGGCCATCTGTCTGGGAGTGGAAGGCCATGGATTTGGTGAGCTTGGTGTCCAGTAGTGACCAGAGGCTCGACCAGAATGTGTTGAGAAATCGACTATCCCGATCTGATACAATGGTTTGTGGGATTCTAAAATGTACCCAAACTCGTTCAAAGAAGAGCTTGGCAGTGGCCTCTACTGTGATGCTCTTCTTGCAGGCAACCAAAATCGCCATCTTAGAAAAACGATCAACAACCACAAAACACAGTCATTTCCCCACTTGGTAGATGGGAGGCCCGACATGTAGTCCATTGAGATGGATTCCCATGGCCTGTCAGGAGTAGGAAGAGGGGTGTACAGGCCCTGTTTCTTAGTGGTCGGTTTGGCAATAGCGCAGTCAGTGCAGGACCTGATATACTTGCTGACCTCCTGTCGAAGTTTCGGCCAGTAGAAATGTTTTTGTAGCATCGCCACTGTCTTTTCGACGCCGAAGTGTCCTGCCACCTGACTGTAGTGGTCTTCCCAGATCAGCTTCGCTCGCTCACTTGATGGAACACAGATATGACCTAGACGACATAACAACCCATCCTGAAGATGGAAATTATCGACAACTGCATTTGCACCCAATATTTGGTAGGTGGTGGTGAAGTCAGGGTCTGTCTCATAGAGTTGGGGCCATCCATATGTCTCATGGCCGCAAGAGTCTAGCACCGTGGTGAGTGTTGCGACTGGCGGTCTGCTGAGGCAATCAGCGACGCGATTGGTACTTCCTGTTTTATACTTGATGTTGAGGTGGAATTGCTGCAAGTATGTGGACCACTTTTGATGGCGGCCATTCTGTAGTTTTCCCTATGTCTGCATGAATTGCAGTGGCTTATGATCAGTGTGGATGACTGTCTCCTTCCCAAGAATGTAATGTCTCCACTGGCGGCATGCTTGCACAATGGAGTACATTTCCTTATCGTAAGTAGGGTACTTACGAACAGTATCGGACAATGTCTCACTATGATAGGCCACGGGGTGGCCGTGCTGAGTTAGAATGGCGCCCACAACATAGTCTGAAGCATCTGTCTCAATCTCAAAGGGATGTTGCAGGTCCGGTAATGAAAGTACTGAGGCTGAGCACAAGCGCTGCTTCAAATCATCGAACGCTTGTTGTTGGGACTGGCCCCATGCAAATTTTTCCTTACCACCACCCCTGTTTATTTGGCTGAGGGCCCATGCAATATGGGAGAAACCCAACACGAACCTGCGGTAGAAATTAGCAAGTCCCAAGAAGCTCCGAAGCTCAGTGAGTGTTGTTGGGGCTGGCCAGTCACAGATGACTTGGATATTGGCTGGATCCACATGTATGCCATGCTGATCAATGATGTAGCCCAAGTAATGGACCCTGTCCATGCCGAAGGAGCCTTTTTCTAGGTTGGCGTATAGCTTGTGCTGCCGCAGGGTGTGCAGAACCTGCTAAATGTGTTGCAAGTGTTCAGCCCAAGTCTTGTTATAAATTAGAATGTCATCCAGATACACCACTACAAAAGTATTGGTGAATGGTCGCAGGATATCGTCCATCATCCTCATGAAAGTGGCTGGAGCATTTGTCAAACCAAAGGGCATGACCAACCA
>ML793908.1:445152-458351 GCA_009831015.1 Picea engelmannii
TTTACTTATTCATTTATTTATTTATTCATTTATTTATTTATTTACTTATTCATTCATTTATTTACTTTTTAACATTTACCTAATTATATTAAGAAATTACTATAGTATTATATGATTGCCACATTTAAATGATTAATGTTTAATATTACCATGTTTGGATTATTAACCATGAATTTCCTCACTTGTCCCTGCGTTTTCCTCAGACATTTTAGCAGTCTGCCTGTTTCATATGTCTTTCGACGTTCATCAATCACAATTGTGTGACTGTTTTCATGATCATTAACTCTTCATCATCATTTTTCCGTGATTCCATCTTTTAAGGAACCCCATGAATTTATAACTGTAACTAATTTTCCGTCACATATTTATAAAAGCTGTTTGATTCATTGTGAATGACCATAAAAACATTAAGAAAACAGGATTGATTCATTTGATTCATTCTAAAGAGAAAAAATAAAAAAAACATATCTACCTCGATTCAAATGAAAAACTATATATATATATAAAAAAACTTTAATATCACAAAATTAACGGACACGTATAATCCATTCAAGGATTAACATCTGTTTAATGCTAAATACAGATGTCAGAAATACTTATTGGTATCATAGCGAGTATTTCCACTTGCACCGAACTGCAGCCAAAATAAAATTGAGGAAGAATGCAGAAGAATACACCAGAATTCCGCTCTTCCAATTATATTCGGAATTAGACTCTGAATATAATTCACCAAGAAGATAGCTGCCAATTCCCCACTTCACCCAAACGAGGCCTTGCACAACACTATATACCCATTTCTTAAAGGGCTTTATACCAAGAACTCCTGCTGCTATGCTGCCTGACGCAATGCACATTAGCTCCAGAACTATCACTGCATAAACTGGCTTTATGGGAGGAAGCTGAGAAGTATTTTCTGATCTCTCCTTTGCTATCCTTGCTCTCTCCGTCCGATACAAATACAAATGCAAGCAGTCCATGCCCAAAGCAATACCAATGGCTACAATTATGACTGCAACTGTAGCTATAGTGGGTGGCATGGAATGTATATCATACCATTTACCAGCGCTTCCTTCATATGCAATAAACACAGCCCAAAATATAGAGCCAAGCAAGTTGACGACACCTGCCAGAAATGATAAGGTTCTGAGGCCTAGAAGAGGACCTCGAAAGGTTAGCACTTGGCAAATATGGGTGTCATTGTCATTAATATCATCAGACTTGGTATTCCATGACTTCACCACGGCTTTGCTTAGAAATGCATTGGCAGAAAATCCACTTTCTTTACTGCCTTTCTTGCTACCATAGAGGTAGAGAAACCATCCACTCTGAACCATCCAATTAGTAGAAGGTTGCTGTTTTTAAGTTTCTGTGGTGAGGAGTTTCGCATATGTTTTTCAGATAATTGCCAAGGTTGACAGAGATATTAATCAACCTTCTACTATGTTTTAATGCACCTTTTCTTCAAAATTTAGACTAATATGTTTTGTAAAAGAATTTACTTAAATTTTACAATATCTTTAAACAATTTATTATTAAAATGTTTTTCAAAAATTAAAAAAATCATTTATTTATGTTTTGTTTATTTGTTGATTAGATAAAAAAAATTGACATGATATATTTTCTCATTATTGAATCTCTATGTTATATTGACATTGTGTTGTTTAATAAAGTTGATATAAATATTTTAATATGATTTTTTTTTAAATAATGATGATGTTCTTCTTTCCTTTCAAAGTTAAAAAGGTACTACTATGTTTGTTGTTACTTTTGAATAAATGTGGAAAATAAAAAGTAGGGAGGATATATTTCTATAATATAATATGGAAGATTAAAAGTCAAGACTATATATTTTTAATGAGATTACATATTTTTATACTTTTTATTAGGATATATTGTAATTATATTTTAGTAAAAGCTTTTAACTTTAAATTAGTTGATAAATTTTTAAATCAACTTTCAAAATTTAATATTTGAATTTCAAAAATAATAATTTTTATTGTATTATAAAATCATTTATTTATTATTTTATTGGTTGAAAATATTGAAATGGCAATTTTTATGTAGTTTTGGTACCTTTTGTCAAATAAAAATTAAGAAAAAACACAAAAATGTCATGTGTTATTTATTACTTTCAATTTTTTTTCTTAAATAATTTTAAATTTTAAATATTTTTTTTATTGTTTTCAATTTTTTTTTCTTAAATAATTTTTAAAAACACTTAAATTTTTTGTATTCGTGTCAATGTACCAGCTTACAATATGATATAGACATAAAGTGACATGAAAATGTTGAAATGACAAATTTTATGTGATTTTGGTAGTGTGATAAATATAAATTGGGATGAATATATTGTAATTACTTTTTGAATGAAAAGCTTTTAACTTTCAATTAATTAATTTGTAAATTTTTAAATCAATTTTCCAAATTTAACATATGAATCTCAAAAATAATAATTTTTATTGTACTATAAAATTATTTATTTATTATTTTATTAATTGAAAATGTTGAAATAACAATTTTTATATAGTTTTATATCAAAAATAAAAATATAGTATGTTATTCCATTATTACTTTCAATTTTTTCTTAAGTAATATTAAAAATTGTATTAATCACTATGTTTTTTAAGCATTAATGTGAATTAAGCATTACTGTTAATGTACCACCAGCAGGTGATGGACATAAATTGCCATCCACTACCATACTGGGCAACATAATAGAATGTACCAGCAGACAGGTGATGGACATAAATTGCCATCCACTACCATACTGGTAACAGAATATTTATACTCAAGGCTCCAACTCAATTATTAATATTTTTTATACTAACAGGTGAAAAACTTTTGAACTTATTGGTCCATGGATTGGGCTGCGGACATCCATTTTAAGCACGAACTGAGAGGAATTCAATTTCCCTTCGACCTTTTGATAAAGGATTGGTTAATGGGAGCAATTTTTTGTATTTTTCCGATATAATGTGGTTTTAAATTTTTGGTCAATTTAGAAGTTTGATAGATTTTTTGAGCATCTGGATTGGTTTAAATGTTGGTTTAAATGAGACAAAACCTTTAAAATAAGGTTTTGAAATGTATAAAACTTTGATCCATACAAAACTCAAACTACTTTTGAAAATTTAACCAAATTGAAACCCATTTTTTTTACCTGAAAATAGTAAAGATTACTCTCATGTTAACTTACTCCGTTAATAAAAACGCTGTTGTAACTCTTATTTCTGAATATAACCATGAAAAAAATCTGTCACACATTTACATATTAAATTAAATTTAAAGTAACCAATAATAATATATTCAAAATCAATTCCAATAACCTCGAATATTATTCCTTCTCATACAACAGGCAGTTTCAGCCCAAACTTTTCACTGAATTCCCAGTTTTAACCCTCACACAATGGTAACCTCGAATATGATTCCTTCTCGTACAGCAGTCACTTTCAGCGCAAACTTTTCAGTGAATTCCCAGTTTTAACCCTCACACAATGTTACCAGCAGATGCTCACATAACTTATATCACTCTCTTCATTTGGTTTCCCATCGCATTTTTATACGTCTTTATCATATTTCCGTGAGATGAGAGTAGTTATGAGAGAATTTATTAAGGTTTGTTTAGTTAATTTTTTTAAGGAATATAAATTTATAAGGATTATTATTTTTTGTTGTTTAAAATTCATTTTTGAATGTAGAAATAGATTTATTATGTTGAAAAAATTTTAAAACATTTTTATTATACATAAATAATTACTCAAATCTATGAATCTAACAATTTTCCTTAAATTTAAGATAAATATCCTCTAAAAAATCATAGAAGGCTCAGCCTATAACATTTATTAAATTTAAAAAAACTAATCATTTTAATTTTAATTTTTAAATATTTTAATTTTTTTTAAATTGTCATATTTTATATTATCACTTTTTTTTTTAATAAATTACATTTTCCTTAATCTATACAAATCCATAGGATTGGGGACATCTATCATAAATATTGAGAATAACTCGATCATTACAAATCTAAGTATCTTGAATATAAGAGAATATAGTGAGAATATTAGGGTGGCGTGTAAGGAGGGGAGGGGAGGGGAGGTTAAGTCCCCTAAATTAATTAGGATGATTATAAATATTTTATTATTATTTTATATTTTATATGAATTAAATAATTTTTTTAAATGTTAAGTTTTTTTTTTTAAATACTAAGAGAAATCCAAAAGATTGGTCACATCTACCATGAAAAATGAAAATAACTCAATCATTATTTATATGAATTAAATCATTATTTTATTTTATTTTATTGAAATGTAAGATTTTTTTTTATAAATATGATTTTTTTGTTTAGAAACTTTTAATTTATGCAATTAAAAGAGTTCAAATGTCACTTGTGGGAATTGAACATGGGTAGGAAGGATAAAAATCAATTAAAATAAAAACTATTAACCTTGTTAAAATCATATTGTATATATGCATGTTCTCATAAACTCACAACTCAAATATGAATAAGACAAATGAGGTTTTCTTGATAACTATTAAGATAATCAAAATATATGTATACAAGACATTCCAGACAAAAGGATAAGAAGCATCAACCCTAGTAAGTGTCCTACTTAAGACTAATTTTTTTCTAAATTATATTACAAAATTCTCATTCATGCTTAATAATATAACATATAAAATTATTGTAATTAAAAGCAAGAAGTGTAGCTAGTTGTCATGTACATTCATAATAGTCTAGAAAACAAGAGTCACAATTTATTTTTTTAAGATAATGCTTACATTTAAAGGTAGGTTGTCATGATCTTTGGGGGTCTTACACACAATTTTCCTTAAAAACTTTGTGGTTTCTCATTTTGACAATATATAGTCACTTTCATTGCATTTGTTAATAATATTCATTGCATTACTTGGATTGTAAAGTCCCTAGTAATGTTCCTTCAACTTGTATTTATTATAAATTGTGGTAACTCTGGCCTACTTTGATTTTCTTTAGGTTTAATTGGGAGAAGTTGGAATTAAATCTATAGAGTCACTAATAAGCCTACACAAACAATAACAATATTAAGAATATGCTTTAGATCAAAGATCATATTTTAGATCAAAATCATTTTAATTTGTGGAGATCTCAAATCACTATGATCTTGAGCTATGCATCATTTTCTTACAAATGTTTTTTTTTAATAACTGTTCAATTATTGAGTGCTCATTCCACTTGTTAAAAATTTACTTTTCCTTTATGGAAAGGAACTAAATAATAGACATCTAATTAAATTGTTAAATAAAAGTTTTTTTTTTCTATATTTTATTTTTTTTTATGAAGTTTAGAGACTAACTAATGTATTCTTATTTTTTCTAATTACACTCAAGTTTATTATGGATATCTAATTTCATTGTAGCCTATAAATGATTGTGTTTTAATGCATTTTTCTCTTAAAACTTAGATTAATATGTTTTGTTTATATGGATTGTAAAAGAATTTATTTAAATTTGTATTTTTAAACAATTTATTATTAAAAAAATTAAAAAATTAAAAGTATTTTTTTTTTATTAGATAAAACAAAATTGATGTGATATATTTTCTCATTATTGAAACTCTATAATTTTTATATTGATATTGTGTTGTTCAATAAAGTTGATATAAATATTGTGGTATGTTTTTTTTTTTAATAATGATGATGAGTTAATCAACATTTGTAACTTTCCTCACTACCATCTTCAAAAAAAGATATAAATGCAAATACAATTTTGTTAATTAATTTTTTAAAATCTGATTTAAAAATTTACGTATGTCATGGAATTTAACGAAGTTTGAATGCATTTGGGCTTGGCCCTCAATGAATCACTTCCAAATTTGACGTTCAAAGTTATGGAGGTTTTTGAGTGTCCTTCCTCTATTTCTATTTTGTGAGAGAATAGTAGAATATCAAGGTTGTGGGTCACATAACAGGAAACAAGACAATAACACATCAAAATAAATACAAAAGTTTGTTTCATAGCTCTACTTGCTAGTTAGAGCTAGGGTTTTGGTGAATATGCAAAGTGTTATGAAGGAAAGTCTATGGCAAGGGTTTTTTCCCTATTCGCCCGATTTGTAGGCTCGTTGTCGCCTTTGTGGAAGAATCCATGAAATCGACAATTTCTTGTTGGTCGAATCTAGGGATGAGCTCTCATCGTTGACTAGATTCGTTCTAGCTGGAAGTGGCGTCCTGCATTGCACGAGGTTCTGATTACCAACCGCTACCTTTTGCAAAAGATTCACTCAATATCTCCTATTCCAATGAACCAACTCCTTTCCTATCGAATGGATCAACTTCATGATTGAGTTGTGTCTTGTAGATCTACCACTCATTCCAAGATCCATTCGTATGGTACAATGATCTGTCTCCCCAATAAATTACAAAGACTAAATTATATGAAGACATCTTTTTTGTAATAGTTGTGAATATGTCAAGTGATCTGAAGGAAAGTCCAAGGTTTGGGTTTTTTCCCTAATTGCCTGATTTTCATACCTGTCATCACCTATATGGAAGAACTCATAGATTATAGAATTTATTGCTGGAAGAATCTAGGGATAAGTTAGGGATCTCGTAATCTTCTACTCTCTAAGAACACACAAGTCCCAGTGGCCTCATTGGCTATCCACCCCTCCTTCAAGCCTCATGAAAGAGGACCTTGTGGATTACTCGGAGGATCTACATGGTGAAAAATATAGATCCCACATAGTACCCACATTAAACTTTATTTGGGTCTATAATTCGATTGCGGGAATAAAGGAAAAGGTTTTCAATGTTTAGAAATGTACTGATGTGTTTTTTCTATCTTTTGGGACAAAGAAATTAAAAATGTACTGATGTGTTCGTTAATTTTTGGGATAAAGTTTATTCTAGCATTTTTCAATGCTCTATTTCTTTCAAAAGTTCATAGTCCTATTATTTTTTTCCAAAGTTCATAGGAAAATTATTGTTTTTCAATGTTCTTTTCAAAGTCTAAAAAGGTAGTATGTCTTTGTTGTTCTTTTTCCTTTTTGAAGAAATGTGGAAAATAAAAAGTAAAGGGATATATTTTTATAATATAATGTGGAAAATAAAAAGGAAAGGATATATTTTTAATGATAGTACATATTTTTAATAATATTTTTTTATAAATTTACTTTCTTTTTTATTGTTTTTTAATGTTCTTTTTTCAAAGTCTAAAAAGGTAGTATGTCTTTGTTGTTCCTTTTGAAGAAGTGTGGAAAATAAAAAGTAAAGGGCATATATTTTTATAATATAATGTGGAAATAAAAAAGAAAAGATATATTTTTAATGAGAGTACATATTTTTATAATATATTTTTTTATAAATTTATTTTATTTTTTATTGTTTTTTTAATGTTTTTTTTTCAAAGTCTAAAAAGTTATGTCTTTGTTCTTTCTTTTGAAAAAATGTGAAAAATAAAAAGTAAAATGAATATATTTTTATAATACAATGTGGAAAATAAAAAAGAGAGGATAGTACATATTTTTATAATTTTTTTATTAATTTACTTTTTTTTTAATGGACATAAATAGTAAACATCTAATTTAATTGTTTTTTTATGGACATAAATAGTAGACATTTGATTCAATTGCTAAATAAAAGTAACTGGGTTTTCTATATTTTATTTTTTTATTAAGTTTAGAGAATAATTAATGTATTCATTATTGTTTCTAATTATAATTAAGTTTATTATGGGCAACCTAAAAATTATTGAGTTTTAATACACTTTTTCTCAAAATTTAGAGTAATATGTTTTGTAAAAGAATTTACTTAAATTTTACAATATCTTTAAACAATTTATTAATAAAATGTTTTTTAAAAATTAAAAAATTTATTTATTTATGTTTTTTTATTTGTTGATTAGGTAAAAATAAATTGAAATGATATATTTGCTCTCTATCATTTTTATATTGACATTGTGTTGTTTAATAAAATTGATATAAATATTGTACTATGATTTTTTTAAAATAATGATGATGAGTTAATTTACATTTGTCAATAATAGTGATCAATAACTTCCTTCACTACCACCTTCAAAAAAATATAAATATAAATACATTTTTTTAATTAATTATCTTTTCAAAATATAATTTAAAAATTTACATATGTCATGGAATTTAAAGAATGAATGCATTGGGGTTTGGCCTTCAAAGAGTCACTTGTGAATTTGAAATTTAAAGTTATGGAGGTTTTTTAGGGTTCTTCCTCCATTTCCATTTTGCTAGAGAATAGTAGAATACCAGGGTTATGGGTCATAGAACAGGCATCAAGACAGTAACACAACAAAAGAAATACAAAGTTTGTTTGATAGCTCTACTTGCTAGTCAGAGCTAGGATTTTGGTGAATATGTAAAGTGCTCTGAAGGAAAGTATGTGGCTAGGGTTTTTTTCCCTATCCACTTGATTTGTAGGCCCGTCATCACCTCTGTGGAAGAAGCCATGACTTGACAATTTCTTGTTGGTCGAATCTAGGGACGAGATCTCATTATTGAGTAGAGTCATTCTAGCTGGAACTCATGCAAGGTTTTGATTACCAACCACTACCTTTTGTAGAAGATTAATTCAATATATCCTACTCCAATGAACCAACTCCTTCCCTATCCAACGGATCAACTTCGTGATTGAGTTGTGTCTTGAAAATCTACCACTCATTCCAAGATCCATTTTGTAGTACGAGCGCTTGTTTTGTGTTTGTTGCCTCGTAAAATCTATATGTTAAAGTTGGTATTTTTCCATTTATTATATTTATATATTTCTTAGCCAGTATGCATATATTAATGATTAGCCAGTATAATATCTAGTTTCAATGTGACACTGCACACATCTTAATGATACTTTCACTAATAAACAAAAGCCTATGGGTACAAGAAAAAATGTTGATCCATACCCTAACATAGACCAGATTACGTAACCCAAGCAACATACAAAAATTCCTACTCGATAGGGACATCGCCACTGTTGTGGCACTTGTTAAATCATATACTCATATATAGTGAAAAGTTAATTAATAAATTTTGGCTGATTAGTTACTAGATACAAATTTGATACCATAAAGTCATCTACTTCCATATGTACCATTTTCAATGGACATCAACCCCATAAAAAAAAATTTGCATTATTGTTAATGTCAAGAAAGAATTTATTTTGGTTAATGTAAAGAAATAATTTATTTATTAGCTCAAATGTAATTTCATTGTTTTGGATTCTTAATCAAATTTACGCTCAACTATAGAAAAAAGTAAATTGAAATATAAGTATGAGTGGGTCTAATGGTTAAGAACATGTGTTTCCTCTTAAGAGGTCACAGGTTCAAATCCAGAGGGGGGTAGGGTATGTATACCTTCGTAGACTTTACCAATCAAATAAGCATTTATATTAATCTAATTTATATGATGTAACAATAAAATTTACATTAATCTGATTTATAAAATGTGATACTAACATTTAATTTAATTAATATGGCTCAATAATATTGAAGTTTAGATGACTAAGATCAGTTTCAAATAGTTTGAGATATTGTCACATCTCAACTTAATTTTTACTATGCAAATTTTTTTTACTATGTAAATTGCAAAGTATCATGAGATAAATCAAGAATGAATTAAAAGTTAAATTCAATTTGAGATGATTTTATATTTATATTAGTTTTTCCACAATTAAATTTAGTTAAGAAAATTATAATTTATTTATGTTTTTATTTTTAAAATAATTTAATTCACAAATTTATAATTTATTCATGTTTTTATTGAAAAATAACCCAATTCACAACACACCATTAATAAATGTTTTTTTTCTAAATTCTTAAAATACTATGCAACTTTAACACTTGGGATTAGCCCAACTCATTCTCAATTAAAATAATTTAACTCATTCTCAATTAAAATAATTTAACTGAAACATATTTTTATTACATTTAGTACCAGATCTATTATCTACTACATAATTTCTAACTATTTGTTTAAAGAATGAATGATTGCAATTAAAAAAAACATGACAACCCATCGTCAATAAAATGATTTTTATAAATTCTTACTATATCATGTAGCATTAACACTTAAACTTAACTTAACTCATTATCGAGTTAGAAAATTTAGCTCACACATTAACACTTGAGCTTAATATGCCTTATTATCCCCTCGAATGGGGTGGCAACGGGTGGGGCATTAACCTCACACATAGTGAGTCAATCCACCACTCTGTTACATGATATTGCATGCTTGTCAGATGCTAAGTTGAGGTGTAGAATGGTACAAGGGAATGAGGAGGTGGGAGGATGGGCATAGTACGATCTTCCCTGCTTCATCAACTGCTTCATCAACTGAACTAATGACTCTAATAAAGAAGACAAGACAAGAGTATGGGGTTCATCAACTGCTTCATCAACTGAACTAATGACTCTAATAAAGAAGACAAGACAAGAGTATGGGGTTCAGGTCCGGTAAAGGATACACGAACTCCCTCATTCTTCTTTGATAATTTAAAGGATGGCTTATGTGGTGGCGTTTTGGCACTGTTATGGGGAATTTGTATGGAAACTAGGATTAGGAGGAAGTGGGAGATCATGACTCAGAGTGGTGATGCCTCTCCTAACCAAAAAAGGATTGCTAAGATGAGGAATTTTCTTTGTGAGGTGGGCTCAATATCCTCCAATGGTGGGCACAACTTCCTTTTTAAGGTAGTTGTTCTCTAGCTCTTTTGTTGGTTCTCCTGTCTGGATGGTTTTTAATTCTGAGTTATGTAGGTGTGGTTTTTGTGGATTCTTATGAGACTATTGGGTTCTGGCTAGGGGTTTATGTGTGTTCCTTTGAGATTCTTGGGTGTTATCTAGTGGTTTCCCCTTTTTTGTTTGAGTTGTGGCTTGTGCGAGGGAAAAAATTCAAGTGGAGGTGTGGAATATTTGTTTCAGGAACAATTTTGGCTCCCCTTGACTTGTTGAGAGTCGGCCTTTCTCCTAGACATGGTGGCATCCCTCTTTCAGTCTTATCATTATCCCAACTACATTTACAATCCTTGTCATGTGTTCATCCAAAAAATGAGGTTTGGGTTGTTTATCTACCAGGTTCACCTCCTCCTAGCCTTCACTCCTCGTAGACCATGATGGAAGAGAAGGTGGCTACTAGTTGCTTATATTTAGTGCTCTCAAGGCCCAAAGGAGAGGCCCATCTAAGCCCCATCTTCCAAGGAGAACCAACCTGTGTCGTCATCAAATAGGTGCAAAGCGAGCCACAGACCAAGCCAGATAGTTTTTCAAAAATGGTACATCTCCGGGAACCCAAAAAATAATGGAGGACTTGGTGAATCAGGCACTACAAAAAAGGGCGTAGACTTCCAAGAAATAGATAAAGAGACAATTCTAAGAGTGGGTTTCAGATCGAGGATTTTCAAGATCAAGGGACACTAAGGTGTTCCATGCAATGGAATTCCATTGGTTGGAAAAAACCCTCATTGTGTTGTCCATAGAGGGTAAGGAGGATAAGTAAGTAGAATCCTTGGATAGGATTAGACGAGTAGAAGTGAAGTTCAATGTCTTATGAGAGGTGGATTTTGGGATCAGCTTCAAGGTGACATATTGGGATCCAAATAAGAAAATATAGTCGAGGTTGTTGGAACGTTGGCATCTCCACGAACTAAATCCAACCCTATTATTTTGGATGATGCACCAGAAAAAGACATAAAGACCATGGCTAAAGTGGATGAAAGCCCTAGTCATTCTGGTCGAGTTTGTAGTTAATCTTAATTCAAGTTTCTTCTTGTATGTCTTATGCTTTTTCAATCTTGTTTTGAATTTGCTTCATTATAAAAACACCAAACAATATAAGTATATTAGATGACCATTGTATAAGGTTTCATCTCTTTTGGAAAACCTAAAAAAATTATCAATTTTTGTATGAAAATAACAGACAAATAAATTAGTTTTAAAAAAACATAAATTATTATCAAATAAGATGATTAAACTTAAACATATTACATTTGCAGTAAAAAGGCAACCTAGATAGTACATAATATGTTTTATCTAATTTTTTAAAAGTATATGACCACCATCCTTTTGTCCTTTTTGGAGAAACTACTACATGTTAGAAATGAAGAAACAACTATTGGAGAAACTACTACATGTTAGAAATGAAGAAACAACTATTGATATGTGCATGCTCTTTTACCTTAACTTTTATAAGACATAAGGAAATACGCTAAACATGTAATGATTTTTTTTCTCAAACATTTTTATTTACATTTTGGTTATATAGAATTACAAATAACTATTGTTGAAATTGTATAATCTATATACAATAAGGATTTTTGATGATGTTAAATTCATTTTTGCAATAAAAAAATACAAATTAAATGATAAAAAATTACAATTTCAATAATTCTTATATAACATGATGATTTTGATGAGATCCCAACAAAAATCCAAATCATATATTCTTAAATTAAATTCTTTTTTTTTTAAATTAAATTAACTTAATAATAAACACTCCAGATATATATAAATGATGTTGTGAGTATTATAAAATTATTTATGCTCAATATAAATTAAATTAGTTCAATAATAAACATATGTGGTAGTAAAAAATTATATTCTAAATTATATATATACTTTTATTTTTATTTATTTATTTATTTATATTTACGCTGAAAGGCGTATACCTATTGGTAATGGGCATAATTAATCATCTTTTAATCTAAAATTCTAATCTGATGGCTAACAATTAAAGATGTTGGAATATTCTTAGTCGTCCTCCCAAATCAATGAATGTGATTTACTCTTCATAATCTCCTTGTATTTTTGAATGCATCCATTAACCTATTTACTTTTTAACATTTACCTAATCATATTAAGAAATTACTATATGATTGTCACGTTTAAATGATTAACGTTTAACATTACCATGTTTGGATTATTAACCATGAATTTCCTCACCTATCCCTACGTTTTCCTCGAGCGTTTTAGCAGTCTGCGTGTTTCATATGCCTTTCAGCGTTCATCAATCACAATTATGTGACTGTTTTCATGATCATTAACTCTTCGTCATCATTTTTCCGTGATTCCATCTTTTAAGGAACCCCATGAATTTATAACTGTAACTAATTTTCCGTCACATCTTTATAAAAGTTGTTTGATTCATTGTGAATGAACATAAAAACATTAAGAAAATAGGATTGATTCATTTGATACATTCT
>ML793908.1:479846-491940 GCA_009831015.1 Picea engelmannii
CCTCAATAATTTGAAAAATCCTTCTTTGAATATCATTAGGTTCTTCCAATTCTTCTTGCTGAAATTTTAGTACAGGTAAACCAAGTTGGGTTGGGAAAATAGAATATGTCCCATAGACTAACTAGAAAGGAGAAGTGCTAATTGAATTTTTGGTACCAACCCTGTCATCCCATAAATCATATTTCAGTGTAGAATTCCAACCTTTTTTGTTATCTTCCAGAAATGTTTTGATGATTCTATCAAGCTTTTGTTGGAGGATTCTGCCAATTTGTTACCCTGTGGATAATAAGGAGTAGAATGTGCCAGAGTAACATTATATCTTTCACATAATCCAATCATAGCAGCATATTTAAATGCATGAGCGTTATTTGTGATTAATTTTCTAGGACAACCAAATCTAGAAAATATATTTTCTTCCAGAAAATCTATAATTACCTTATCAATTGCATTTCTGGTTGGGATAACCTCAATCCATTTCGTAAAGTAATAAGTGGTTGTCAAGATCCATTTGTGTTGTCCACTAGAAGGAGAATGAATTTCTCCTATGAATTCTAAGCCCCACTACTGGAAAGGGTCATTTGCTATGATTGGATTAAGGGAAGAGAGCATAATTCTTTTTTTCCAGCAAACTTTTGACATTGCTCGCATGCTCTAATTTTAATAAACACATTGGAAATAGAGCGGGCCAGTAGTAACCAACTCTAAAAATTTTAAATGTTGTGGCTTTCCAATGCTGATGTCCTTCACAGGCACCTTTATGCAGGTCAGTCTTAATAAAATTGGATTCCTCTTCATCAATACATTTCAACAAAATGACATTGGGATCCTTCCAAAACAAATTTTGATTAATGATACATTACTTTACAACCTTTATCTTGAGAGATATTCTTTTAGATTTATCAAAATCTGATGGAAACTGAAAATTATGCAAAAAATAAACTATCTCCTTATACCATGATGAGGAATGATACTTGTCCAATGCCTGTAATTTTTTGTCTTTATCCTGTGATATTGAAACAACTCACTAATTTTGAATATAGTTCAGTCCAAGAGATTTGCAATTTGAGTCTGCAAACAACCTTGCTAGACTCCGCCCTTTGATAAACTTGGTAGGTTTGAGTTCTACATCATATTCCAAAAGCTTTTCTATCCATTTACCTCTTTTTCCTTCAATGTCTGGCTACACAAGCATATCTTTCACATTGTTGCTAGGAACATAGGAAATTATCTTAGAATGAAAAAAATAAACTCTGAAAGATTTCAATGCCTTAACTAAGGCATTAGCCTATTTTTCCATTATGTTATACTTAAGTTATGCATCTCTAAGTTATTTTCTAAAGAAAGAAATGGGTTGCTCATATCCTTCTTCATTTTTCTGCAATAGTACAACAACAATTGTTTCTTCAGAAGTAAAAGAGAAGATCAAGAAATCCTTGGAATAATCTGGATTGATGAGGACATGAGCTTCAATTAAAGCTTGTTTTGTTTTTTCAAAGGATGACTTAGCTTTCTGTGTCCACTTAATCTCATAATACTTCTTCAACATATTCGTAATGAGCTTAATAATCTCAACAAAATTAGGTATGAATCTCCTTAAAAAGTTGATTATACCTATGAAGGATTGTATGACTTTTTTTTTTCTAGGAATATCATTCCTCTCGATAGCATTCACCCTCTCAAGATCTATTTTAATTCCTCTTGTAGATACAATATGACCTAGGAGATTTCCTTCATGCATAGAAAATTGATATTTCTTTGAGTTTAAAGATATGCCATACCTTCTACATTTCGTAAATGTCTGCTTGACGTGTTGCAAGTGTTCATCATCAGATTTTGAGAAAATAGTGATGTCATCAAGATAGATCACTATGAATTTGTCCTTTTCTCCAATAAATGCAATGTCCATTTATCTTTGGAATGTATCCCCTGCATTCATCAACCTCGAAGGCATCTTGTTGTACATGAAGGTACCCCATGGAGTAGTAAAAGAAGTTTTGTTTTTATCTTCTTCAAATACTGCAATTTGATTGTATCTCGAATACCCATCTAACATGGAGATCCTCTAAGAACCTACCACTTTTTGCAAAATGTGATCCATTTTTTGTAATGGATAGTTATCCTTGAGTGAACACCTATTAGATTTTTTAAATCCACACATAACCTTATTTCACCATTTTTGTTCCTCATTGGCACCAAATTTGTCACCCACTTTGAATATCTCAAAGGTACTATAATCTTACATCTAGCAGTATTTTCAACTCTTTTTCAATGATAGGAAACAACATAGGATCAAACTGTCTCATTTTCGGCCTGAAAGGCTTGGAACCTATTTTCAAAAGAATTTTGTGCTAAATTATGTCAGTGTCAAAAATCTTAAGGTCTTCATATGACCAAGCAAAAATATCAGAAAATTCCCTCAGAATTTTAACATACATGTTCCTCTACTCTTCTGACAATGCTTTGGGCAGTTTAATAATATTTGGATCCACAACAGTGCCAATATTGCAATCAAACACATCCTTTTCCTGACTCTGAATTGAAGATTTCTTGGAAACATCATTGTTGTCAAACAGTCTTTCCAGTGGGACCAAACCTTTTGGAATGTGATTTGTCTTTAACTCCACAATTTTATGCCCTGCTACCTTATTCTGGAGGAACAAATGATTGAATTTATGTCTCATCATTTTCATTCTCTTGGCCATTAGAAATTGCAGAAAAATCATCAATAGTTTCTAGAAGTAATTTTAGTTCCTTGTCATCATTGAAAACTTGCCAGTGTTTGATGTTTTCTGGGATTGAAGGCCTATCTTTAACTTCAATTTCATATCTCAAATTGGAACATAACGGAGTCTTGAAATTGCTAGATTCTAATGCCAGTGAATCTACTTGTTGCTTAAAGTTTCTCTGAACAAATGTGATATCAAAATCCAAAAAGAAGTTTTCAACAAAATCCCATACCTCATTCTTGTATTGCTTCAATCTTTGCTACTTTGTCTAGTAAATATTATTGACTTGATGGATGACTAATTCAAAATCTCCAAAAAATGTTAATTTGTCAATTCCCATATCCTTTGCAGCTCTTAATCCCAACAACAAAGCTTCATATTCTGCAATGTTATTGGTAGTCTCAAATTCCAATTTAAAGGATAGAGATATAACTTCTTTGGAAGGGGAAATAATTACAATCCCAACACCCAATCCTTCTTTTGAACATGAACCATCAAAAAAAAATTTCCACACTGAGTTTTCCATATCCTTTGCTTGGTTACCAATGAGATTGTTACTTGATGGTTCAAGAACATCATCACTGATATGAAATATGGCTGAGCCAATTTCATCGTCTACTACATAGATAGGGTGATTTCCTGGATTGTCATGATCACTTACAATATAAGCAAGTTGGAATTATCTGTATAGTTTTCGATGTTCTCCCCCCAAAATAGGTATGGTGGCATATGTCAGATCCATTTGCAAATATC
Source organism: Picea engelmannii (assembly GCA_009831015.1). Classification (NCBI taxonomy): domain Eukaryota; kingdom Viridiplantae; phylum Streptophyta; class Pinopsida; order Pinales; family Pinaceae; genus Picea; species Picea engelmannii. The sequence continues at coordinate 483,326 of ML793908.1, forward strand.
CACCCACCTTTTTATCCCAAGACCTAGACAACAACATTCCAAACTTTGGTGGTATATAAACCACTACAATGTCCATAAAAACACTCTTCATATGCGGTTGAGACAATGTTACAACCAAATATTTGATAACTCCTAAACACTTGACTTTTTTAGAGTCAAAAGAATAGAGATCTTGGTAGGGTTTTGTGATATCTAACCCTAACTCATCCATAACCACCTTCGACATAACATTATGTGAAGCTCCTGAGTCCATGAGACAGTTATGTAAAATTTTATCATGAATGTTCATGGATATATATAATGGTGGTGAAGAATCATATTTATCTTCAATATGTGGACCAATTATGATAGCAGGTTTTTCAACTTGCAAATTTGCAGTGTATGAAGAGATAACAAGTGCAGGAGAAGTGTCTAAAGAGGTAACAGACGTAGGAGATTGCAACACCTTCAAGACAAAATGTTTAAAAGGCTCATTCTTCATTAGCTCCACCAAAGGCACAAGAATTTTAATTTTATTTATCTCGTGCTCCAAATTAAAAGGAGATAGTTGTCTTTTTGTTTCTCTTACCTTTGAAACACCTTCCTTGATAGGTTGTTGATGTTGGTCTAATTTTCTTGGCCCCTAATTGGCTGGAGTATTTGTCTTCTTAATCTAAGTTTGAGCGTTCCGTTTCAACCCACTTTGTTTAGACCTTAAGTCATACTTCTTTTGAGGCTCATTCTGAAAAATTTCATCTTCATGATCATCAAATTGGTTTGATATCAAAGAATGTCCATATTCATGTTGAGTCAAGCGATTGGTAGGAAGCTCAGTTGCATTTAAAAGAACTGCAGGATTTTCTTCAACATCATCAGTTTCTTTTGTCTCTTCAAACATATTATTCTGAAAAGGGGGAAAGATCTTTTGGTCTTCATGATTCCTTCTTTCTCTTTGCATAATCTGAGGAGCATTCTATGGTATTCTGAACTTATTTGGATTCTTGTTGTCACCCTCTTGAACATGTCTATTTGGTTGTTTTGCTTCCAATTTCAATCTAGCCAATTATGATGTTAGAGATTCAACATTTTATCCATTTCATTGATTTTTGGATCAGAAGTTGTTGTATTGGAAGAAGATGGGACATCTTCTTTCTGCTTCCTTCTGTCTCTGTCATATTTAGTCTTTAATCTTTTTGTTGCTAAAATATTTTACTCTACCTCAATAATTGTCTCCTGCATCGAGCTCAAAGTAGCAGACCTTCTTTCTCTCAAAAACAAATAAAATTTAGCATCAAAGGCATTAACAAAAGTGATTTTAGTAGAGGTTTCAGTAGGCTTGATTTCATCATGGATTTTGGTATACATTTTATTAAATCTTTTAGTAAAATCTGACACAAACTCACCACTTTTTCTCTTCAGGGCTACAAACTCAATGATATAATACAAGTAATCATTTTAGTCTCCCCATTGTTTCAGAAAAGTCTCATATAAAACATCAATATCTAGAATAGAACCAGTAGGAAGACCTCATAACCATTTTATTACTTCTCCATCTAGACTTTGAATAAACACTCTCATCCAAACATTTGATTTCTCTATATTAAAATTGTATGCAAAACTATAAAAAGAAGCTAAGTGTTCTTCAACAGTAACATCACCCTCCCCATTGAATCTGGGGAAGTATTTGGTGTAATCTCCAGTTGGGAAAGCGCTTAAAACTTGAGGTAAAACTAGGGGTGCATATCTAGCAACAATGATAGAATCCATCCTATTTACAACCATTGTTTGAGCAACCAAAGTATGTACTTTAAGTGATGATGAAGGTTGAGATGTAGAAGGTGAAACAAATGTTTGGATTTTAGGAGGTGATGAAGGCTTAGTATGGGTTTCTTTAGACTTTAAGAATCCTTCAATGGAAAGGATATTATTAAAAACTTGAATTTATAGTTTATCTTTTTCATAGGTGCTTGGTTGAAGTAAAGATGAAGACAAGATCTGATCAATTTCTTCCTTTGCATACTTAGGGAAGTCTTTGATAGGTATTCCAATAAAGGTCAACTCTTCTTCATATTTGTCTTTAATGAGGTAGGAAATAGGATTCCACTCCTCAACTATTTGTTCTCCTAAATGAAGAGCTACTTCTTCTTATAAAGAAAAAAATTTAGGCTTGTCCTTTTCTTCAACTATTTATGAAGGATCAATGATAGGTTTTTCTTCAATAACAGGAAATAACTTTTCTTCGGAAACAGTAATGGATTTTTTAGGAACAGAAATTGTCTCTTCAGAAGAGGACTCGCCTTTAGAAGAAGAAGACTAGTCCTGGGTATTCTTTGATTTTGTTAATAATTTCTCTGGATCTGAAAAATTTTGAACTACCTTGGGGTCCGTATTTGTTCTGGTTACTCTTTTTCTTGAAAATGAAGATCTTATTGGGGTTTTTGTAGGATCATACTTTGGTCCTTTCACTTATCTTTTAGGAGCCATAACTTTTGTAATGTATTTTCCAGGTGAATAATATGCAGTCTAATTTCAATTTCTAACTCTTGTCCACCATCAAGAGTTATCCCTTCTCAATGTCGTTCTTAACAGGGAAAGATATCTTCATTTCTCCATTCCCCGACAACGACGCTAAAAGATGTTATCCCTAAAGTTGTCCTTGACTACTAAGGGGCAACCTAGGGCACCTCATTTATTGCAATGGTTTATATTTGTGAATCAAATTAAGTTTATAGATTGGTTTGTGTATTAGGTAGTGGGTAGGTTGGACAACAATTGATTAGGTTACACTTTCAAATCATGTTTCTACAACATCAACTTAGTCAAAGGAAATCACTCTGATAGGCTAGATGAATAAAATAAAAGGTTGATGAAAGAGAAATTACATGTTACAATATGTTCACTTGTAAAGAAGAAATTTCAAATTCCCAAATAATGTTCAGAAACCAGAAATGATCATTTTACATACAAATCCTGAAAAGATGAATTTAATAGCAAAATATTTAACTAAAATTCAAAACATAACAAGATACGTCACTACTTTGCAAAAGTTTCACATGCATTCAAAATAAGACAGAAGAAATAAAGGCATAGAAAAAGATAGTCTAACCTTTAGGATGTTTTTCAATTGAGTGTAAAAATGTTGCAGATTCCAGCTTTACAATTTTGATCAATATGTTCCTTGAAGGCCACAAAATCTGAACCCTTAACTATGTCATCTAATTTCCTTTTTATACAAAGAGTTGGTTTCTATTTGGATCTCAGATCCTGAAATCTAGTTACAAATTCATTATATCTGGCTATCAACTAGAGATTGCATTCTACTTGTTCAATGTGCCAACAACTAAAATCCGGGAGCTTAGGTAAAATATCTTATATTATAGGACTAAGATATCTTCGGCCCTTACACATAGGATCTACAACAACTGTTCTAAAACTTATTTATAGAATACTAGACCTTCAAACTCGGACTAAATCACTATCATCATGATGTTGAACCTGCTTGCAAAATAGATCTTCAACTTCCTAAATTTCCTCAGTATTCTGTCAAAAAGGAGAGCTACAAAATCATTATTTTGGAAGCATGAACCCAATAATTAAAGATGACCTGTGTATTGGTAAAACATGAATTCCTTTCATCCCTAAGTAGAATTTTTCACTTTAGAATTTTCTTGCTGCAATTTATTTTTAAGCACAACATTACTCCAGTACAATTTGATGTTCATTTTTTTGACTTTCGTTGACAATTCATGCCGAGTTTTGTGTTTTTCTTTCAACTTTTGGAATTTTTCCTGCAACTTAGCATTCCATATCTCAAGTTTTTGATTCTCCTACTTCAACTCTTTAATGGCTATCTAAAATTCCCCAGTCCTCTGTTTTCTTGGTGCGTCCTTTGTTTCAGTCCTGTGTTCACCTTGGTCCTCTTCTAATGTAGGCATGTGTAAATCAATCAATATTTTGTGTTTCTTAGGCCTTGTTCCATACTTATGTCCCTTTGAAGATGCTTCTTCAACAATGTCCTTTTACACAGGTTTAGATAAGTTGGTTGTTTCTTCTTTATAGGATTCTGACAATTCTTAGATCTCAGGAATGTAAGTGAGATCTTGTTCTGTTCCATCATCTAATTGAGAATATTCAACTTCAGCCACTGGCTATTGTTGTTTTCCCTTCCTAGTTTTCCTTATTGGCATTTCCCTTAAGGTTTTGATTGTCATCCTTTCTTTCTTGGTAATCTCAAGGATATTTTCTAGGATGTCATCATCATCTATGATAATCTATTTTTCTTCCTTCATAGATGGTTTGGACAAAGCCTTAGAATTCAGCCTCAACTTATTTGTAGGCCGAGTTTTAGGTCTGCTGGGACAATTTGAAGGTTGTTTTCCTTTATTCCTTTTCCTTTGTCTTATCATTGGAGGTTTCTCAATTGATATATCATGAATTTCTATTTCAGGTTCAATTTTTACCTTTTGTAATTCTTGTGCCATTTGCCTTGTCATCCTCCTGGTATAAACTTTGTCATAACTCATACACTCTTGTTTTGAAACAGGAAATTTGGATTCCTTCTTAATTTCCTCTTCATGATGTAGAACGAGTTTCCTTTTGCTTGATCTGGTCTCTCTTGCTACAGGGGAGGATTTTTCTTGTACCTTTGATGTACTCTTTGTTGTGCTCTTTGATGTGATGCCCTTTCTTGTTGAAACCCTAGTTTTCTTGTCAAGAGTTGTTTTTTTATGTTTTTGAAACTTGTTCTTCAAACCCTAGGGAAGACAATAGTTGTTTCTAGGACACTTGAACTTCACTTAATGCATACATAACCATAATTTTGATTAAACCTTAATGAAATAAGATTATATGAGTAGTTTGAGATGAACCTGCATCCTCTTTGCCATTTTTGTCAAGCTATTTAACAGATAAAAGGGTAGATTCATTTCCATATCACCATTTAAATGCATTAGAAAATGCATGTGGTAGCAATGAATGGTAGAAAACCTACCTTGAAAATATTGAGGGTTAAGAGCGAGCATGCAACATTTTGGTATGCATACTGAGATTTTACAAGAGTTTATCACTTATGTTGAGCAGGAGGTTGGTTCTCATATGAGGCAGGTACATGATCAATACATGGTTGCTTGGTTCAAAGTCAAAGTTAACTTATTTTCATACATTTGGAAGAGATATATACACATAACAGGGGTTGCTAAAATTTAGGAGACATAGTTTGAGTGGGTCTCTTGGCAGTTCTGAGCATATAGTATGAGTCCTTACAGGATTTTGGGCCCGTTGACACTTTTTTGGGCGACGTCTAATAAATTTCTACTTTTAGTAGGTTTTTCTCTAGGCCCCAGATTCAGATTCTGAGAGCGCAGTATTGATCCTTAAGACATCCAGAGTCTTTTGGGCATTTTTCAGGATGATGTGGCCCAGTTTACTATTTTTAGTAGGTTGAGCATCAGGGCTCGCATGTCAGTTATGATCACATATTTGAATCTCTTGCGAATATATGAGATCAATGAGTATAAATTCTAGGGTATTTAGACGACTTTCTATTTTTAGTAGTATGGTGGTGGCCTCCCAGTCATCCTGGATGATGTGGACAATTTCATAAAATTTGGGAGAGGGTTCTATTTTTAGAAGTTTCTATATTTTATTTAGCAGGTCCATTCATCACCCATGCAGTGCCAAGTGGCACCCTCAGAGGTAGACATGTGGCAACTCAACGAAATGATGTGGCATCCACCTAAGCATAGGGAACATATTCCTAATATTTGAGCATGTGATAATTAATTAATGATGGGAGAAGCGGTTGCATGAGTTTATCCATATAGTCATCCTCATGATTGAGTTAACTGAACTTCACTCATGTGTTGGCAGCTAAATATAGCCTTCACCTACCCCTTTAGTCCAGTTTACTTGGGTGATTTTCTCACTCTCACTTCCACTCATTCTCTCTTCTTAAATGTGCCTTCTCCTCTCTCATGCATGAGGATGCATGGCTAGTTAATTGGAATCATGTCTCAGTTACTTGGACATGCAGTTATGTTTAGACTCTCTCATTCATCCATGCGCCTCACCTACCCCCTCTCTCTCACTTAACTTGCCACTCTCTCCATTCATGTGTCCTTAAACTAGTATGGCACACTCATTCTCCTCTCTCCATGAATTCAAACTCACACTCAAACTCACTTATCTCACTACTCCTATCCCACATCCACTCAGACTATATTATTATCCTCCTCATGCATCCTCTCTAAATCCTTAAGGTTTGCACCCTCACTAGTTATATCTTGGATTCTTGTCATTGGTTATTTCATTGGTTCTTGCACCAGCAACATAATGTCTCTCTCATTCTTCTCTCTCTCTCTTTCTCTAGACTAGTGGCTCCTCTTTGAGAAAAGTAGTCATTGTACAAGTTGTAGGCTTGTCAAGTGTGGTGCAATCAACTCTCTTGTAAGCTTAATCAATAAAGAAGTGTGTGTTTGTCGTTCAAACCTATTTTCTTGGCGGTATTATCGTAATTTTGTAATCTGATATGTCAATTTATGAACCATTTATCATGGTTAATTTCGATTGTTTTGAATATTTTTCATCTATTTTCTAGTCTATTATCACTGTGCTAACACTGTAGGTTCCCTCCAGGTGTATAAGATTGATTTTATCATTGTTTTGGACCGCTTTTAAACACTGTCCAAGATGAAACAACTCGTTGATTTTTAATTTTGAATGCAAAAATAAGTCCTTAGATCAGCCAGCAAGGTGCTTCATTGTGCCTAGGGAATCCCCCTAGAGGCTAGCAAGCACTAGCCCAAATGGAGAGGGGTTTTGTCAGTGACAATTGGGGCCCTACTCCTTGAATTATCCAAGTTTTCATCGATGTAATCATAGGTTATATCAGCTCAATAGGAGAGTGGAAATTTGCGCTAACAAATTGGTGGTGTTGTCATGGAACACAAGCCTTGGTAAACGAAATTCGGTGAGTTTTTATTTATTATTTTACTTTATTTTTCTCACCTGGTGACTCATCAGGATACAGGAGTGACTTCACAGGGGATCGTGCACATATCATCTCGGTTCGACCCCACACAAGGGATGTACCCATCCCTTAGTGATTTGGAACACCTGTTCCAGAATAATTCTTTCATGACTCCTACAGTGAGTCCTACCCTCACAGTGGGTAAATTTGTTCTACAATCAGTCCAGGTATCTCTTCCATTTACTTCTTCAACTCCTAGTATTGTGGTAATTACTTTGACACCTTAGGTATCACCTTTCCCTTCCTCAGCTCCTTTGGTCATAGTTCCAAGTCCTGGTCCTTTGGTTATTTCAAGTTCTAGTAGTATGGTTGGACAAGTGACCAGGTTTACATTCAATACTTATGGTCCCTTAGACTTAGTGGCCATTCCAGGAAAACCTCAGGCTTTTCCTACTTCTAACTATGTCAAAAATTTTCCCAAGTTTCAGGGTAACAATGCCATCAATGTGCAAGATCATATTGACCAATTCTTTAATGTATGTGATGATGAAGGAGTTGAGCAGGAATGTAATTAAATATGAAGATGTTCATTGCTACTTTGGAGGGAGAAGCACGTTCATGGTACAAGAGTATCCAGAAAAATTCCAGCATAGGATTGAATCCATTCTTCGAGAAGTTCTTGGAGAATTGGGGCAACAAACATGATACATATTTCCTTAGAAATTTAATGATCTTAATAAGAAAGAGAATGAAAGTGTCTTGGAATTTAACACTCATTTTGAAAAATCTTATCATAAAATTCCAACTACTCTTAGACTTAATGTTGATTTTTCTTTAATTTTATATTTAGATAAGTTTGATGGAATTTTGGGTGTTTTGAGCAGGAAAAAGGAACACCTCGTTGGATGTTGCTTATCAGGTGGCCTTTACTACAGAAAAACACCTTTTCTTAGCCTCCAAAACACAAGCCCCACTTAGTTTGTTGCTTGACCCACAAGATAAGAGAACTTCTAACCCCCTTGTGCAATCATTTCCTGAACCTAAGAAAGAAGAGGGAGCCTCCAAAGATGCAACCTTCAAGTTAGTGAACAAATTGCGAAATAGGATAGTGAAGATGGAAAAGATGCTCCAAAATCAGTTAGTTATCTCTCAGCCTAAGCCCATGAACCAGAGGAGGCCTTACCAGTATCCCAATAAGAATGAGGATCCCAAACCCCCAACCCAAGCACCTGGGACAAATTACATTGAGTATGCCTCGTCCCTTTTTTGTTGAGCCTGTAACCTTCCTCATAGTGAATCCTCATTTTCTATATTTTCCCAAACATCACATATTTATGAGTAGGGAGAGGATCCATCCGGTAACCCAGATACCACTTTGAACATGGTGGTCGAATTTGAATCGATAGGGGACCCTGATTCTTTCCTTGCCTCAAATATTATTAAGGATAAACCTCATAGCACCTTTCAAGTCCCACAAGATCAATGGAAAGCCTTGTAGCCTGAATTCCATTAAGTTCCCACTCGGCATGTGACTCAGGAAGACATCCAAAGAGCCAATGAAGTTGCATCAATCAGGGTCATAGACATCACACAGTAGTATGCGCGTAAATGAAAATCTCAAATTCCTCCATCATTTCCTAGATGTGAGGTTTCTACTACTCATATAAGA
>ML793908.1:491963-510018 GCA_009831015.1 Picea engelmannii
CTTCTTTATTACCTCTTCTAGTTCTAGTTCGATCTGAACCATCCCAATTTTCATTAGAAAATGAGCTTTCTAAAATTAGGATTCATGTTCCTTTAAGAGATTTAATTCATATGCCTAGTCACAAAGAGATCTTGGATAGGTTCCTGGGAAATAAGGGGGAGGTTAACCTATAAGATGAGTGTCCACACGTTTTCCTTGGTCTTAGTAAGGAAAATAGTAACCCCACTTGTTTTTGTTATTCATTGATGGTTAATGGGTTCATTTTGTGAAACGTCATGCTATATTATGGTGCATCTAACAATATCATGACTCTTGAGGTTATGCGTGAGCTTGGATTATAGATCACCAGGCCTTGCCGGAATGTGCAGGCAATAGATGATAGGGAGGTGCCTTGTTGTGGGGTTATTAAGGATTTACAAGTATGTTTGAAGGCAACCCCAAGGAGGACGTTAGTCATGGATGTATGTGTCACAGATTGTCCCACATAGTGGGATATGCTCCTTTCGAGACAATGGTGTAGAGATGTAGGGGGTTCCATGCAGATGGATTTATATTATGCTGACATTCCCATCTCCTGGGTTGAAAAGGTAAGACGTTTTAGAGAACATAAACTGTTACAAAATTTTGAGGATCCTCGAGTTAGGGAAAACGATATTCTTTACCTTAACATAAGAGATCTGGAGGTGCAAGAGACAGACTTGGGTGTGTACATGCTTTCAGAGGTTCCAAAAACACCTATGCCTTTTGTACTAAAGAGTGAACTTGAGAATTCGTAGGTGTGACCCATGAATTTTGATGGTTCGAGTTCATGAAAGGAATCAAGTGTTGGGGTGGTCATCACTACTTCTTCAAGTATGGTATTTTTGTTTTCTTCACATTTAGATTTTGATTGTACTAACAACATGGCATAGTATGAGGCTTTGCTATTTGGTTTGTGGAAGGCTAGGAAGATGGGTATCAAACTACTGAAGTTTCAAGGTGATTATGAGATTATCGTGAATCAGGTAACAATGAAGTGTGAAGCTCGGAGACAACGACTAAAAAAGTACAGACATGTGGTGTGGTATGAGATTGAGTATTTTGATGCATTTAACATTTCTCACATTGATAGGACTTTGAATGAAATGGTTGATTCTTTGGAAATTATTGCTACCTTGTTTACACCTTGGATGACTAAACCTTACATTACACATTTAGTTGAGGTTTATTTTCATCCTTATGTTCCGGATAACATAGGCTCTCGGTATGTTTTTGAAGATGATAGACATATTTTGAACTTTTTGAATTATGCTAATGAGTTTGCTAATCATAACATTGATGAGATACAGGAGGGCGAGGAAGTCTCGATGATTTAATTTCCCAAATTCAATTTTTCATGAGAGGGGTGTGTGGCAAGCCCTCCTTTTTTCTATTTTTTCTATTTTTTCAATATGTTTCCTTGAAATGTGTGTTAGTCAAAGTTTGAATTTGACTTTGACTTTGACCTCCTTGGTTGAGGTTGAAACTCCTTCCAGATAAGACAGAGTCGGAATTGGATGCAAAGCATGTCGTTAGAAAGGTCTCGACAAGCCTGTCAAGAATGAACCATCACTAATCCAATATGATGCCACCTAGGCCCCCAATTTTGGCTAGAAACATTTGTAGTCTAAAACCCTAATTTTCCTGTAGGGCCCACAAAAATACCCAATCTTGCGAAACATGCCAAATCACCATTTGATATCCAATTGGGGAAAATAAAGTACCTTCAGAAAGCTGTTGAAGATTAATTTGATGAGGTTTCCATGGGTTTATGAGATGAGGTCGTTAACCACTGTTTTAGCTTCCCTAAAACTCTTTTATGCTAGTTGATCAAACCGTCCCACCTAAACCAGTTCAGAGACTTGTGACAGCTCTAGTTGGGTCTTTCGATGTTGGATTGATGAAAATGAGGCATCGTTGGAAAGGTATCTAAGTATTATAAATCTTGGAATGCCTAATTTTCTGCTTCATAGGCTGTCAATGGTAACATTTTAACCCTGAAGCACAATTACCAATCTAGCCCATGAAACTAGTCACGAATTTGTGAAGGTTCATTCTCCTCAACCGAGGGTCAAAACCAAGCACACGATATACCATTGGAAAGGTATTGCACTTCCCTACATAAAATATAGGTCTGATTTCCCTTTCATTTTTGATATCATAAAAAAACCTATGAGGAAATCACAACTATGGATTTTGGCCCTTTAGGCGATGTGAAAGTTTGTCCCTTCGTAGACTGGTCAAATGGACTCGGAATCAGGATCATGATAGATCGTTGGAAATATTATTTTGATCCCTATATGATGAAATCATTATATTTTCCACATAATGAACATATTTCATTGTATTCCCTATGTAATACCATGTCTTCACGCGATCCGCCTAATGACAAGCAAATCGGGCCAACTTTGAAATTTTTGCAAACTGTGTCCTCAACTTATGAAATATGAACTGAGCAACCTTGACATAGGGAATTTTGATGTGGGAAGGTTTAAAAACTCAAAAACTATTCATGGGAGGGCCTCCCCCTAGGGAAAAGAGCATGGTCTCGAGGCAAGCCAAACAAGGCCAGGATGAGTTTGCTTGGGTGCCATCAAGGTGTTGAAGTACATAAGGGTATTGATGGCCATTATATAGTTGTCCAATGGGTGATAGTGGGATATGGAAAATCATGAACTTGAAATATTTTTGGACCTACTATCCCTTAAAATTATATTGGAGCTACTGACCCAACTGAAACTAATAACCTGTAACTAACTTGACATGATACCAAGCGACTCGAAAATGTTGCATGATACTCTTCTAGTGTCTGATAAGTCACTATGGTGCTTAGAAAAACCTATGTAAGCATCCCACTGATACACTTTCAAGGGTAAGGACCATGTTGACTATAACCCCTACCACTATCTTTGACTAGGACCAGCGCATAAGAGGTTGTTGAGAGAAACCCTTGGGAAATTTTGTGAAGGATTAAGAGTGATAAACATCATGTTGAGCCCAAATCATAGTTTTGGGTCAACATATAGAAGTATGAAAATATGAATGTTCCTTACAACATGTTGCAAATATGAAATAAATTTCCTAGTAATTGGTACTCCATTACAAAATAAAAATAAAGATGCATAATATGAAATGAAAACATACATCAAATGAGGAAGAGTCAATGTTGTGCAGCTTCATGGGAATACAAATACAACGACGAAAATTGTAATGTACCCTCTTACTAATCAAAACAAAACAAGGGAATAAAATAAATCATAACAAGGCATGCAATGGGAAATAAATATATAGTTACGGATGTTATCAATGCTAAACTAATTATCTATATTACTTTACAAAGACCACCCATTTTATACATCTTAAAAATGTTAACATTCAGGTATTAGAGGACAACTAAAGGTAGAAAAACAAACATGTCAACAAATTTATAATAAACAAGCAGATTAATAATAAACATGCATTACATAAATCTCATATAATTGTTTTTATCATGTCCAGTGCAAATGCCTTTGCAATATTAAAAATACAAGACATGACAATAGCATATGAGAAATCCATTTTGAGTTTAGAAACAATTCATAACAAAGAAAAATTGATTTTGAAACATTGCAAATACCCAATAGTTAAAAGGGATTTCCATGGACGCTATAAGAATCCTCCCCATTTCACAACAATTCAAGCTTTAACCCTCTACTTGTGTTGAAGACACAATTGGGGTTTCAATCAGGTTTTATGATTTTTATAAGAATGTTGTGATTCGAAGATTTCCTGCCAATAATGGATAAGAAATTGGGAGAGCATGATTTCATGGTAGAGTCGTATAATGGGTTCCATATTCTCGCGGATCCTGGATTGGGTCTCATTGCCCTAGAGAGCTTGAGAAGGAATTTGACTCTATTAGGGTTGGATTCCCTAATAGATGTAGAGATTCAAGCCATGATGGAAGGGGGGGGATTCAGACAACTACGATGCTCTGAACGAAAATAAATTATGCATTCTGATGATCATATTGAGCCCTTCTTTCATGGAGGAGGCTGAAAAATGGCTTCACAATGCCTTGGTAAATGAAGTGGAAGAAACCCTAACCAACTGTGAAAAATGATATGATGTATTTTTATGTTTTTTCTACTATCGATATGTAAGGTAAATTGAAAAATGAAATTTGTAATTGTAATGGAACTATTTCATCATATGTAATAATTCATGGTTTTCATTTCATATATGTTATCTGTTCTCATATCTTGCTCTCTCTACACACACATACATGCTTGTTTGTAAAAATGTGATGATGAAAATTTAAGCTTAACAATAACAATTTTTCACCAACAATTTTTCATGGATGTGATCTCAAATTCTCCTAATGTGGGATAGATTTTATTACACCAAGAGAAGCAATGCCACTTCATTTAGGATAATTGTTTGGGAAAATCTTATTGCATCAAGAGAAGTATCGCCCTTTTTGGGATAAATTTTATTATAACAAGAGAAGCAAGGTGCAATGTCTAGCCTAGGGTGGAAGATATGGAAGAGATGTGTCACCTCTGTGGGTGACACTATAAACTAAAACGAAAAATATCTTATCCATCTTTAAACATCCAAAACTATAAAAAAATGATTAAAAAATTGTATATCAATCCATCTAAACATTGGATCTTTTACGCAACTATAAGTTGCAACTGTTTTTTCCTCATTTATTTCTAGATTGAGGGTTAACGTTGGAGCTATTCTAATTACTTCTCGATTTTTTTGCATGTATCATTGACTATTACAGTAACTTTTGAATTTTTTGAAAAATTATTTAAATACATTAAAAAAAAAATTAAATCGTGGATAGGAATTTACAAAGCCTGGTTGAATGATCACATTGAGCTATGTTAGCTTGTCTATCTTTCTAAATAAAAAATTCTACATTTTCTTCATGGTTTCAAAGACATATTATATAAAATTGAAGAACCAAAATTGGGTTTCCAGACTACCATAGACAATGGCTAGTAGTCGCGAAATCCGAGCAATTTTCTACATGTTTAGATGGGTGGGTGGGTGGCTACTGATTGTCACTGGGCTCTTCCAAGTTTTACTCCTTATGGGTGCTCTCTTTTTCCATATGATCATCCTTGAGTTGGCACATGAATTTGATTTTAAGCTTTAGCCTTGCTAATCATTGCACTCTCAGGTGCTCTAGTATTTAGTTACAGGACTAGGTAGAGGAGGCCGACAATACTAGTACCAAAGTGAGGGACCCAACACAATGCACCCTAAAACCAGCTTCCAGATTGGTATTCAAATTACTTGATTCTTTCATTGTACTTGTTAACCTTCCAAGTAGGAGTTTCCATGTCTTCCTTGAGAGACTATGTGTTTCTCATATATGTCCCCTAGTGGGCTTGATGTTGTTGACAAGTTAAAAGGAAAATGAAGTTTGGGATGTGGGTTCCATGTAAAAAAGTAAAAGAGTATATATCAATAGGTTTTCTTCTTATTATTAAGAGATATATTAATACAATAATCAAATCAAACCTGGATCTTGAAGCTTGATGTTGCGAGCAACGCTAGATTTTTGGTTTGGCTTTCTCCACTCCAGAACTTCGCCACCCTTTTTCCCATCCACGGAGATGTGGAAGAAGATTAATTGGGCACCAAAAAATTTTGAATTGTCATGAGGGTTTGATGCATGTAAAACCCTAAAAAAACAACTTTGTGAATCATTTTCTACTTTGACACTTGGAAACCGTCCAAATTGCAAGGAGGCTCGGGGTGCATCATTGGCTAGTCTAGGATCTGGAGATAAATTCTCAGTATGAAAATACCCTCTCTTCCAAACTAGCGCCTTCCTCTAGCAATCGGTCGGTGAAATGAGTGGGGAAAGCATTTTGTAGATTGAGGAAATGAGTGGTCACTAGGAAAGCAGACCCAAGAGAAAGGGGAAGAGAATCAGAGAGCTCATAGTCAAAAATTGGAATTTGTTTCACTATCACATTGTCCCATATGCATAGATCAATTGATTTGAAAGGCATGGGATCATATTCCCTGGTTTTGAAAATGCCACCTATATGCATAGAGTTGATTTGAAAGGGCATTCATATACATGAGTGGAACAGGGTTTTTCTTTCTAACATAGCCAACATCCAAATCAACCATCAATGAAGAAGATTTGAATCCTACCAAACCTTTAAATTAAATATTAGCTTAAATGATGAATATTTTAATGCAGGTAGGCCAACATTAATAGACTGTAAATGTCCACATTACTTCGATATGATCACATTATTTCAAATATTTACTGAAAACCAAATAATTTCATTATGTAGCAGTGTCATTTTAGTTAATGTTAAGTACCTTTAGGAAGTGGTTAGTGTTAAGTACCTTTCGGGACTCACGAGTCACACCATAAGTGGACAAGTGGATTGTGGTACGCAGAGAGGGAGACTGGAAGTGGAGTGATGGGACAACCTACAAGATGCACAGTGCACACGAACCCTAATTTTTTATGACAAATATTTAAATATGTTACACTTCTTACTCAATTCTAAATTTTATTTTGCATTTTTAAATAATTTGCAAAAATAAAAATTAATTTTTTTTTGACATGTAATTATTAAATTACACTTCTAGGACATGTTGAAAACATATTGACGAGCTACGACAGATTTATTTTGATCACTTCTTATGAGCGATTTAATTTATTTTTCTCTTACTAAAAAACAATTATGTGCATAAAACATTTTATATAATTTTTCTAGATCATTAACATATATTTAATATTGAACCTTTTATTTTTACACTATTTTATTTTTATGTTTTAATTTTATTTGAAAGTTACCTTCAAACTAAGTTTATTATTGATCTGGGATCTTTTCATCAAAGTGACTTATAAAGAATTGTATTAAATGAGCATAAATTAAAGTGCACCATAAAGAAGGAAAAGCTCAATAATGAAGAGACATAAGCATCAAATATGAACACAAAAACTTTGATAACGGAGTTCATCCCTACTAGATTACGTCTCTGGTTCCTTCTCTCAAATGGGTAGGCATTTTTCTTAACTCAGCAAAAGAATTTGGAAAAATACATAACTATACCTCATTTTGGAATTAAGATGCAGAAGCTTTGCTCAGATCAGAAAACATACAACACCATTGAATTTGTGGTGTCGAATTACCCAAAAATTCTTGTCTCCATGCCTCAATCTGACTTTGGCACTCCCAGGCCCTTGAGAAATATCATATCGGTTTCTGTGCCTGCTCCCTGCATTTAATTCTCTGTACTATGTCTCAAAATCTGTGCCTGACCGTACCATCGAGCGTCCCCCTCCCCGTTCGTGGGCGGACTCAATATTTAAGGAAAAAGTGGGGTGGACTACCCAATGTAGTTTGTTGTCCCAACGGTGGTGGATGTTATAGTTATGGCGTTGTATAGGGGGAAGTCTCAAGGTCGAGCTCGCGGGCCTCCCCTTTTGGGTGATAGTTATAACAATATACATATATGTGGATTTGTAACCTCGCCAAGTTTGGAGTGTTGTTTAGATATATCGGAGTTTACCATTTGACCGCCAGATTTGGCGAGCCCATTTTTTTATTTTTGAAATTCGGTTTTGGGCCCTCATTGGGCATTTGCCCACTGCCATGTGGCAGCCCATGATTGGGCCACATGGAAGACAACCTTTGGCCCACATTAACCACTTGCACAGTCACCTTCCATGTCACAATACGATCTACCACGTGGTTGTATGGACTGCCACGTGGCACTTTTTCATTGGTACATGGATTGACCCAAAAATGCCAAAAACGAGTGACACGTGGCAGCTTCTGGTGTTGCCATGTCAACATGACACATGTCTCCCTTTGTGTGTGCCACATGCACTATACGTATGTTGATGTCATCCACACTGATGCTGACATCAACAGTACATATGTTCACTCATCCCTACTGACTGTTCTAGGTTGACCAAAACTTTGACCGTGAATATATTCGATCTGTAACTCTATTTGACTATTTGTTTATGCCATTGGAAATCTTGTGACATGCTCTTCCTGATGATGCCAATTTCACTGAGTTTTGAGGACTTTGAATTTTTTCCCTTTCTTTGTCTATTGAGGCCATTCTGAGCTTCCTGAGTTGCTTCTGTGAATTCTGAGTTGTCCTTAGTCTTCTCTGGATCCTTTTTGGATCATGCCTTCCCACTGAGATATTTTTGGACCACCAAAATATTTCATCAATCAACATATAAGTGAGGGAAGAGTTCCCTCACCTTGTCCTTCTCAATCCACTTTTCCTTTCTTGGATGTGTGGCCTTTAAGCCTACTCGAAGATA
This sequence comes from Picea engelmannii, assembly GCA_009831015.1. Taxonomy (NCBI): domain Eukaryota; kingdom Viridiplantae; phylum Streptophyta; class Pinopsida; order Pinales; family Pinaceae; genus Picea; species Picea engelmannii. The sequence continues at coordinate 500,293 of ML793908.1, forward strand.
ACAAACATCACCCCTGCGTGAATTCCTCGTCCTTTTGTCCAGGATGATATCTTCCTTTAACTCATCCAAGTACTTAGGAGAAAAATCAACAACTGAAGGTATTGAAAATTCCTCACCCTGATCCATGATCATGGGAGGCGAAAAAAGTTACAAGTTATCTACATTTACAACTGAGTAGAATTGCATATAAGGTGGAAGATCTAGACGAAAAGCATTAGTACCACTTTTCTCCAAACTAGTGAAGGGTCCATAACAGATGCGCTTGAGTTTCTTGCCTTCACCCTTCAATATTTCCTTGCTGATGTGAATGCATACCTAGTCTCCAACCTGGAACTGATGATCGACCCTCTGTTTGTCATGCTGAGCTTTATACTGTTCGTGACTTTTCTCCAACTGTTCCCTAACTACTTAGTGTACCTGTTGGATCCTCTGGATGAACTTGCGGACTATGTATTCATTTCTTTCTTCATTTGAATCAGCATCTGTCCCATACATCAAGTCCAAAAGAAATTTAGGTAAATACCCAAAACATGTCTCAAAAGGCAAACACTGAGTGGAGGAATGTAAGGCTCGATTGTAAGCTTGTTGTACATAGGGTATCTATTCATCCCATAACTTGGGATGCTTGATACAGTAGCCTCGAAGAAAAAGTACCATTGTTCGGTTAACAACCTCTGTCTGTCCGTTAGTCTGTGGATGGAAAGCAGTGCTCCTCTTCAACTTGGTGTCCATCATTCTCCACAAACTTGTCCAAAAATCCCCAAGGAATTGAGTATCTCGATCTGAGATAATGGATGTGGGTAACCCAAAGTGAACCCAAACATACTGAAAGAAGAGATTAGAAGTCTTCTCAGGAGTGATCTGCTTTTTACATGGCATTAAGATACACATCTTGTTGAACCTATCCACTACAACATACAAATAGTCATGACCCCTTTTCAAAATTGGTAAACCCCCTACAAAATCCATGGAGATACTTTCCCATGGATGGGATGGAACAGGCAGTGGTGAGCATAGCCCCAGTTTTCTATTAGTGGGCTTACAATTAGAACACATCACACACCCCTTTACATATTTAGTTACAATTTCTTTCATCTGAGGCCAGTAAAAAAACCTCTACAGATGACCCATAGTTTTTCCTACCCCAAAATTCCCAAACATAAGAGAAGTGTGAGCTTCTCGTATTACATGGACTTGTTCACTTGTAGGAATACATAGCTTTCCAAGATGGTAGAGTAGTTTTCCCTATAGACAATATTTCTCTACCGGTGCCCATGGGTTATCTTCTCATATACTTTTTTAAAATCTTCATCAATGGCATATTGTTCCACATAGATATCATGAGATAAAGAAGCATTCTTCAAAATAATAGAAGCAACAATAGGACGTCTAGAAAGCATACCATCTACCTTGTTACTCGTACCCTTTTTGTATTTGATTACCAAATAAAATTGTTGTAGAAAACCCATCCATCTGTAATGTCGAGATTGTTGCAGTTTGGTTTGTGCTTGGAAATACTGTAAGGGTTGATGATATGTATGTATGATTGTTTCCTTACCTAACAAGTAGTGCTTCCATTTATTTACACTTTGAACTAATGCATACAACTCTTTATCATATGTATGATAGTTAACAATAGCTTGGTTAAAATTTTCAGAGTGGTAACAGATAGGCTTATGATATTGCATCAATACTGCACACATGGCGTATCTGCTGGAATTTCTCTCGATCTCGAAGGGCTGTTGAAGATTCAAAAGTGCTAATACTGGTGTGGTACTGATATTTTCCTTCAAAGTGTCGAAATATTTTTATTTCTTTCCTCCCCACTTAAAAGTGTTCTTCACACTAGTTAAGGCATGCAAAGGAGTTTCTATAAAAGAGAATTTTGAAATGAATCTCCTCCAATATTGGACTGCACCTAAGAAACTCTGTATTTCGGTTACATTTTTGGGCTCAGGCCAATTTACAATTACATCAATATTGGAAGGATCAATTTCCAATTGTCCTCCTCCTACAATATGACCTAAGTACACAAGTGCAGTCTTACCAAATTCACATTTGGACAATTTTACATACAACTTTTCCCTTTGAAAAGTATCCAATAATTGCTTTACATGCCTTACATGTTCATCCCAAGTCGCTAAATATAATAATTTCGTCTAAATATACAATCACAAAATCATCTAGAAAAGGCATGAATACATCATTCATCACACGCATGAAAGTTTTCGGAGCATTACAAAGCCCAAACGGCATAACTAACCACTCAAACAATCCTTGTTTGGTTTTAAAGGCAGTCTTCCATGCATCTTGTTTTGCAACCCTGATCTGATGGTATCCACTGCACAAATAAAACTTAGTGAAATAAATAACATTCTTTAATTGATCAAGTAAATCATCTATACAAGGAAGAGGGTATCCATTTTTCACCATGATTTTATTTAAGGCCCGGTAATCGACACACATTTGCCATGTGCCATCTTTCTTTGGCACCATCATGATCGGAGAACCACAAGGAGATGAGTTGGGCCTGATGACCCCTTGATCCAATAAGCCTTGTACCTGCTTCTTGATCTCTATCATCTCTCCAACTGACATCCTATACAAGCCCACATTGGGAAGAGGAAAATCCTGCTGAAGATGTATTTCATGTTGGATTTCTCTCTTAGGAGGTAATCCATCTGGTTCCTGGAAAATACCATCATACTTAGAAACAATATCAATTAGTTCTTTCTTATGAGAAGGATCACATCCTTGGAAAGCGTCGGATGTTATGACACCTTTCTCCCTTACGACCATGAGTACATATATCTTATTAGTGTTTATGAGTCTCTTCATTTGTCCTGCACTAACAAGTGTTGTGTTTACCCTCATGTTGTGGGCTCTAACAATATATTCCACTCCCCCCTTAGTAAGGTGATATTTGTTCTCATGATGAAATAAGACTGTTTTTCTATCATAAAGATACATACTCCCCAACACTATGCCACATATATCAAGTGATACAACATCCAAATCCACTTCATCAATCAAATTTGAAGCAATATCAAATCTGACCCTACATTGCTCGGTGACATTAAGTTTTTCTTTATCACATACCCAACCAAGAGGATAAGGCTTTGGATGTGGTTTAGTTTCAAGACCAATATTTTTGACAAGTGCTTCATATATCAAGTTTACTTGGGAACCTGGATCAAATAATGTATCTATCTTAGTGTGTTTAGATACAACTCTTATATGAAATAATGCATTCCTCTTTCGTTCATCAACATGAGATTCATTATTGGAATTTGAACTAGCATGAAGGGAATCTTTACCTTGTACTCCAATCATTGTGATATTTCCTTCGTCTCCTAAATTGGAACCAAGATCTTGTTTCACTGTAGAAACGGTCTTTGTCTTCCCCTTTCCACTGAATTGTTTCAGTCTCTTCTCTGGATGTAGTTTCCAATAGTGTTCATCATCGTGGCCAATTTTCTTGCAATGAGTGCAATATGTCTTTCCTTCTTCTCTCTTTACAGTGGCGGTCTTCTTGTCCTTCCTTTTAAACTTCTTAAACTGCTTATGTGGGAGATTGAAAGGTTTCTTTGTGGGATCTTCTTGAGCATGCTTTCCCCTGTTCTCAAGGTGAGTGGCTTGCACACAAAAATCGTCAAGACTAGTGGGGTTAAACAATAGAAAATTATGACGAATATAACTATGAAGTGCGCCAATATACTTCATTAAAGTTTCATAAGAATCCAAAGGAATGTTTAATGCAAGAGATTTCTTCCTAAATTCTTCCGTGAAACTTTGTACAGTTTGACCTTTACTTTGTCTTAAGGTTTTCCATTCCATCATTGCTTTATGTAAATAACCCAATGTATAAAATTGTTTCCTTATCGCTAATTTAAATTCCGACCATGAGGAAAGAATATTACCACACTTACTTATGTCCCGAAGTTTGCTCTCCCACTATACGAGAGCGATGCCTTCCAACCGAATAGAAGCCAATTGCAGTTTAACTTCCTCTTCATCAATCTGTTGAACACGACAATATACTTCAACCTGTTGGATCCAATTATCTAGCTTATCAGGATTAACATCTCCATTAAACATAGGTAAAGCAAATTTACATCAAGATTTAATAAAGGTTTCTTAAAAGAATCTTTATGGCTAGAATGATGAGAATGCTCATAAGAAGAAGAGCTAGAACTTGATGGTGAAGATGGAGGCTCAGGAGGGTCTCCTCCAACCCCTTGATTTAACGAAGCATTATCATGAGCTTGTGCTTCCTTTTTCTTCCCTTTCTTCTTCATCGTCTTCTCGTAGTCTCCATGCATTCGCTTGACCATTTTTGAGATGTGATAAAAGACCATATGGAAGTTTTTCTCCTGTTCATAATGCTTGTCCTCTTATGTCATTTTCTTCCTTTGGGATGCATGACCAACTTCGGGATTGAAAGTATTAAGAGTTCCTTCACCCTGCTTATTCTTAGCTCTAGTAATCATTCACACTCAACAATTCAAGTCAAAGATGATTGCTCTGATACCAACATGATCCGAGATATTTTCATCGAAGTGACTTATAAAGAATTGTAGTAAATGAGCATAAATTAAAGTGCACCATAAAGAAGGAAAAGCTCAATAATGAAGAGACATGAGCATCAAATCTGAACACAAAAACTTTGATAACATAGTTCATCCCTGGTGGAATATGTCTCCAGGTCCTCCTCTCAAATGGGTAGGCCTTTTTATTAACTCAGCAAAAGAATTTGGCAAAATACATATGTATACCTCATTCTGGAATTAAGCTGTAGAATCTTTGCTCAGATTAGAAAACAGACAACACCATTGAATTCATGGCGTCAAATTACCCAAAAATGCATGTCTCCACACCTCAATATGACTCTATCACTCCCAGGCCCTTGAGAAATCTTGTCTCAGTTTTTGTGCATGCTCTCTAGATTTAATTCTCTGTACTACATCTCAAAATCCGTGCCTGGACGTACCGTCGAGCACCCCCCTCCCTGTCTTTGGGCAGACTCAACATTTAAGGAAAAATTGGGGTGGACTACCCAATGTAATCTGTTGGCCCAACGGTGGTGGATGTTATAGTTAAGGCGTTGTATAGGGGGAGGTCCTGGGGTCGAGCCCGCAAGACTCCCCTTTTGGGTGATAGTTATAACAATATACATATATGTGGATTTGGAACCTCACCAAGTTTGGAGCGATGTTTATATATGTCATAGTTTATCGTTTGGCCACCAAATTTGGTGGGGCTCCACCAGATTTGGCGGGTATGTTTTTTTATTTTTGAAATTTAGTTTTGGGCCCTTATTGGGCATTTTCCCACTACCACGTGGAAGCCCATGACTGGGCCAGGTGGCAGAAAACCTTTGGCCCATGCTAACCACTTGCACAGTCACCTTCCATGTCACCTGCCACGTCACCGTACAATCTACCACGTGGTTGTATGGACTGTCACGTGGCGCTTTTTCATTGGTCCATTAATTGACCCAAAAATGCCAAAAACAAGTGACAGATGGCAGCTTATGGTGCTGTCATGACACCATGTTGACGTCAGCATGACACATGTCACCCTCTGCATGTTCCACGTACACTGTATGGATGATGACATCATCCATACTGATGTTGACGTCAGCAATACGGATGCTGACTCATCCCTGTTCACTGGGCTAGGTTGACCAAAACTTTGACCACGAATATCTTTCGATCCATAAATATTTTTGATGATTTGTTTACATCGTTGGAAATCTTGTGACGCGCTCTTCGCGATGATGCCAATTTCATTGAGTTTTGAGGACTTTGATTTTTTGCCCTTTCTCTGTTCACTGAGGCCATTTTGAGGTTCCTAAGTTGCTTCTGTGAATTCTGAGTTTTCCTTAGCCTTCTCTAGATCATTTTTGAATCAAATACTTCATACATAAAAATCAATCCACACAAGAAACATAAATTATAAATTTGTTATTTAAAACTTTAATTTTGGTAAAATCAAAATTTCATGTCCAGGGCAGCAGGTGCGGGATGACTACTATATGACCCTAGAGGGAAAATGGAGACACGATACCACTGGTCTATAGGCACCTCCACAAACAATCAATTATAGTCCTACGCCCTCTTAAAAGGATTGCAAATAGAAACAAAAAAAAAACATCGAGACGATGACAATTGCGGGAGATTCTAAAAACACAATTTGTCATTTGATCTAGTCTTTTCTTCCTTCAAAAGCTCATCTAAAATTTATTTTTTTCGTATCCAAAGTCTCATCAAGAAAATCGGCCAAGTCTCCTTCTGGCATGTCAAGAGAGAAATTAATTCTTTGCGAGATAAGATAACAAATAACAGAGCAAATGGGGAATTTTCCTTATTAACTATGAATGGGAAGACAAATTATAGCCTTGTTCCTTAATCCCTTGATCCTGAAGAGTTCATATGCCCATATCTTTGGACCTTCAAAAGTTACGAAGTCAGTCATCATTCATCCAGACACATGGTGGTCTTATTCAACCGCCAACTACCCCACCCTCAGCGCTTCCCCCTTAACCCCAGTTGCCTCATCTCATTTTCATCATTCTTCAGCTTCTGGCCTTCCCTCCATGTCGGCATTCAACCCCCCTGCCTTGCTCTGATTGTCCCCCTTCCCGTGGGCCTACCGTTTAGTCCTTTCTTCCACTCAGATCTCCCTAAACTCGTAATCTAAGCCGCCCATGTCCTCCATCTCTTTTCTTGGTCTCATGAGCCTTTCCTCCTCTCTGGTACCTCACTTCTTCCCTCTTGTCGTTTTAGTTTATGTTAATTTTTGTCAACACCTATACTTGTTTCCTCTCTCAAGCCATGTTTTCTATTTTTGGTCATCGCCTCCCCTGTGACCACCTTCAAACATGTTGTATCCCATGATTCTGATCATCTGAAAAAAGATTGGATTTTCATCTGAATCCATCAAGGCTGGATGCATTTCCCCTCAATCCTGCCAGCTCCACTCTATAAATTCATTTGGGCTCTCGACGATCATCAAAGGGATTCTCTTCGTCGATAAAGGTGGAAAAAACACAGCAGTGGATCTTTCAACATGGAAAACCATCATCAAGGAACCGTCTGCAGGATACTGCAGTTGCAGCAGGAGCTAGATGATATTTGAAATTTGGTCATCACGTCGCAGAGCAGAATGAGCACCCTTGCCTCCCAGGTCCTCTCAATTATAGAACTCAGTGTGAGTCAACAAAAATCGGTTCAAGCTCTAAATGATGAGGTGAATGCACTACACAGTCAACTAGAGGAAATATGTTTTCATCCAATGTTCCAGGAGCCACAAGACAATGCAACAACAAATACTGAGTCAGTGAATTCCATCTCAGGCGTGTCTCATCTTCCATACCTCAATGTCACTATCCAACAAGCAAAGGATGATGAAACAAATGAAGTGAATGACCAGACCAGGTCCCCTCCTTAAATCTTAGCATGTATGAACTTCAAATTTTGGCTATGTCTAGGGATATTCTATAGAAGGTATACTAGAAATCTGTTAGATTGGAACAATTGTATTCACCATGATAAACTTTGTAGCTCTATAGTTTAGAGCAGTGTGAAGACAGTTTTGGACCCCCCCTTTTGGGATTTTTTTGTCTCTCTATGTACCTTGATGTATCATGTTGTTTTTTAGCAGCGTTTTTATAAATATATATTATCTAGTTTAGGTGAAAAACAAAAACTAATTTTTTGTCATTTTTAAAATAATTTCCAATCATTTAAAAAAAATGATTCTTAATCACACGATTCTTAATGAGGCACATAATGTCCAAAGCTTGGATATAAGGTTTTAAGTGAACTGAAGTTAAATGATGAGCCAGCTTGGTGGTGGAAAAAAATCTAGAAGTTTAAGTGTCTTTTAAAAGCTCATATCTTCTTTTAGTTGGATCTAAAAAACAAAAAACAAAGTATTCACTTTGAACAATTTAAAAAAATAAAAATAAAAAAATTACCCTATTAAATTTTCTTGATGTAAGGAGAATTTGAAAACAATATCTCATATGCTTATGCTTCTAACTTGTCCTTATAAATTTCAAAGTGGTTGGAGTGATAACTCACTTGAAGATTGTTTGAGGCGATGAGTTGGGATGATATTCTTGAAAATTTCCAAATAATTTCCAGTGATTGTGATATAGGGAGTGTGGCTTACGAGGAATGCTAATATTCATGAAAATAAAAATATCTTTCCTATACAATGCGCTTTACAGATTTTAAACATTCTAAAAAAAATCCTTTGGATTTAAAGAAAAGTGCAATAATTGTCGGCTGGGACCTTCTGCCTCTGCCTGAACTTCTTAGAATAAAATGGTTAAATTTTAATACTTTATTTTTATTTTTATTCTTATCCTCTTCTATTCTTAACAAGTGATGCATGGCAGTGTATTCCCTGCTAGGTTGGAATGGGAATAAATGCATTGCTATAGCGGGACCGAGTACAGACACGTGGGAAGCAAGTTGAAGTACATGTAGTATCCATGCAGAGAATGACTTTGTGGCAGTGTGCCATTGGCCAGTCACAAGATATTTGGATTGTAGATGACCCCTCACGTTAATATGCGAACGCGAAAGTTTTTTCCTGGGGTGTTTGTTGGAGTGTGTATAGTTTAAACATGGTACTTAGAAAACAAAGGTTGGATATGTTCCATATTTCTGAAGCATACACACTAAACATTCAAACGCAATAGAATAGTAAGAATGTGTTGCAACAAAGGTTCTTGTTTTCTTTGAAATCTATCAAAAATATGGAATCCGTTCCATATTTCTGAAGCATACACATTAAAAATTCAAATACAATAGAATAGGCATAAAAGTAAAATACATTAAAGTAAAATTAAATGAAATGGTTCCAGGATCTTTCAAAGTATTTGAAGATGAGTAGGCATGAAAAATTTGCAGATAACAACACTAAAAATAGCTTTGAAGTATGTGTGTATCATATACATTTTTTTTGATAGTACGGGAAAGATTTAACATTTTAAAATGTGTTATGATGTTGGTCTTTGAATGCCTTGCAACAAAGGTTCCTGGAGAGAAATTTATCAAAAAAATATTTCTGGATTTTGTTCCAAAGATTCAAGCGCAATAGAATATTAATAATGTCTTGCAACAAAGGTTCATTTTTCTTTCAAATTTATCAAAGTTCCATATTTCTGAAGCATACACATTAGACATTCAAATACAATAGAATATTAATAATGTCTTGCAACAAAGGTTCCTTGACTCTGAAATCTGTTCCATATTTCTGAAGCATACACATTAAAAATTCAAACAATAGAACAGGCATAAAAGTAAGATACGGTAAATTAAAACTAAATGAAATGGTTCCAGGATCTTTCAAGGTATCTGAAGATGAGTAGGCATGAAAATGTTGCATATAACAACACTAAAAATAGCTTCGAAGTATGTGTGTATCATATACAATTTTTTTGATATTACATCAAAGATTTAACATTTAAAAAAGTTCTATGATGTTGGTCTTTGAATGTCTTGAAACAAAGGTTCCTGGAGAGAAATTTATCAAAAAAATATTTCTTGAATCTGTTCCATATTTATGTTTCTATTCCAAAAATTCAAATGCAATAGAATATTAATAATGTCTTGCAACAAAGGTTCCTTTTTCTTTGAAATTGATCAAAGTTCCATATTTCTGAAGCATACACATTAGACATTCAAATACAATAGAATACTAATAATGTCT
>ML793908.1:516699-540081 GCA_009831015.1 Picea engelmannii
TGCAGCTTCATGGGAATACAAATACAACGACGAAAATTGTAATGTACCCTCTTACTAATCAAAACAAAACAAGGGAATAAAATAAATCATAACAAGGCATGCAATGGGAAATAAATATATAGTTACGGATGTTATCAATGCTAAACTAATTATCTATATTACTTTACAAAGACCACCCATTTTATACATCTTAAAAATGTTAACATTCAGGTATTAGAGGACAACTAAAGGTAGAAAAACAAACATGTCAACAAATTTATAATAAACAAGCAGATTAATAATAAACATGCATTACATAAATCTCATATAATTGTTTTTATCATGTCCAGTGCAAATGCCTTTGCAATATTAAAAATACAAGACATGACAATAGCATATGAGAAATCCATTTTGAGTTTAGAAACAATTCATAACAAAGAAAAATTGATTTTGAAACATTGCAAATACCCAATAGTTAAAAGGGATTTCCATGGACGCTATAAGAATCCTCCCCATTTCACAACAATTCAAGCTTTAACCCTCTACTTGTGTTGAAGACACAATTGGGGTTTCAATCAGGTTTTATGATTTTTATAAGAATGTTGTGATTCGAAGATTTCCTGCCAATAATGGATAAGAAATTGGGAGAGCATGATTTCATGGTAGAGTCGTATAATGGGTTCCATATTCTCGCGGATCCTGGATTGGGTCTCATTGCCCTAGAGAGCTTGAGAAGGAATTTGACTCTATTAGGGTTGGATTCCCTAATAGATGTAGAGATTCAAGCCATGATGGAAGGGGGGGGATTCAGACAACTACGATGCTCTGAACGAAAATAAATTATGCATTCTGATGATCATATTGAGCCCTTCTTTCATGGAGGAGGCTGAAAAATGGCTTCACAATGCCTTGGTAAATGAAGTGGAAGAAACCCTAACCAACTGTGAAAAATGATATGATGTATTTTTATGTTTTTTCTACTATCGATATGTAAGGTAAATTGAAAAATGAAATTTGTAATTGTAATGGAACTATTTCATCATATGTAATAATTCATGGTTTTCATTTCATATATGTTATCTGTTCTCATATCTTGCTCTCTCTACACACACATACATGCTTGTTTGTAAAAATGTGATGATGAAAATTTAAGCTTAACAATAACAATTTTTCACCAACAATTTTTCATGGATGTGATCTCAAATTCTCCTAATGTGGGATAGATTTTATTACACCAAGAGAAGCAATGCCACTTCATTTAGGATAATTGTTTGGGAAAATCTTATTGCATCAAGAGAAGTATCGCCCTTTTTGGGATAAATTTTATTATAACAAGAGAAGCAAGGTGCAATGTCTAGCCTAGGGTGGAAGATATGGAAGAGATGTGTCACCTCTGTGGGTGACACTATAAACTAAAACGAAAAATATCTTATCCATCTTTAAACATCCAAAACTATAAAAAAATGATTAAAAAATTGTATATCAATCCATCTAAACATTGGATCTTTTACGCAACTATAAGTTGCAACTGTTTTTTCCTCATTTATTTCTAGATTGAGGGTTAACGTTGGAGCTATTCTAATTACTTCTCGATTTTTTTGCATGTATCATTGACTATTACAGTAACTTTTGAATTTTTTGAAAAATTATTTAAATACATTAAAAAAAAAATTAAATCGTGGATAGGAATTTACAAAGCCTGGTTGAATGATCACATTGAGCTATGTTAGCTTGTCTATCTTTCTAAATAAAAAATTCTACATTTTCTTCATGGTTTCAAAGACATATTATATAAAATTGAAGAACCAAAATTGGGTTTCCAGACTACCATAGACAATGGCTAGTAGTCGCGAAATCCGAGCAATTTTCTACATGTTTAGATGGGTGGGTGGGTGGCTACTGATTGTCACTGGGCTCTTCCAAGTTTTACTCCTTATGGGTGCTCTCTTTTTCCATATGATCATCCTTGAGTTGGCACATGAATTTGATTTTAAGCTTTAGCCTTGCTAATCATTGCACTCTCAGGTGCTCTAGTATTTAGTTACAGGACTAGGTAGAGGAGGCCGACAATACTAGTACCAAAGTGAGGGACCCAACACAATGCACCCTAAAACCAGCTTCCAGATTGGTATTCAAATTACTTGATTCTTTCATTGTACTTGTTAACCTTCCAAGTAGGAGTTTCCATGTCTTCCTTGAGAGACTATGTGTTTCTCATATATGTCCCCTAGTGGGCTTGATGTTGTTGACAAGTTAAAAGGAAAATGAAGTTTGGGATGTGGGTTCCATGTAAAAAAGTAAAAGAGTATATATCAATAGGTTTTCTTCTTATTATTAAGAGATATATTAATACAATAATCAAATCAAACCTGGATCTTGAAGCTTGATGTTGCGAGCAACGCTAGATTTTTGGTTTGGCTTTCTCCACTCCAGAACTTCGCCACCCTTTTTCCCATCCACGGAGATGTGGAAGAAGATTAATTGGGCACCAAAAAATTTTGAATTGTCATGAGGGTTTGATGCATGTAAAACCCTAAAAAAACAACTTTGTGAATCATTTTCTACTTTGACACTTGGAAACCGTCCAAATTGCAAGGAGGCTCGGGGTGCATCATTGGCTAGTCTAGGATCTGGAGATAAATTCTCAGTATGAAAATACCCTCTCTTCCAAACTAGCGCCTTCCTCTAGCAATCGGTCGGTGAAATGAGTGGGGAAAGCATTTTGTAGATTGAGGAAATGAGTGGTCACTAGGAAAGCAGACCCAAGAGAAAGGGGAAGAGAATCAGAGAGCTCATAGTCAAAAATTGGAATTTGTTTCACTATCACATTGTCCCATATGCATAGATCAATTGATTTGAAAGGCATGGGATCATATTCCCTGGTTTTGAAAATGCCACCTATATGCATAGAGTTGATTTGAAAGGGCATTCATATACATGAGTGGAACAGGGTTTTTCTTTCTAACATAGCCAACATCCAAATCAACCATCAATGAAGAAGATTTGAATCCTACCAAACCTTTAAATTAAATATTAGCTTAAATGATGAATATTTTAATGCAGGTAGGCCAACATTAATAGACTGTAAATGTCCACATTACTTCGATATGATCACATTATTTCAAATATTTACTGAAAACCAAATAATTTCATTATGTAGCAGTGTCATTTTAGTTAATGTTAAGTACCTTTAGGAAGTGGTTAGTGTTAAGTACCTTTCGGGACTCACGAGTCACACCATAAGTGGACAAGTGGATTGTGGTACGCAGAGAGGGAGACTGGAAGTGGAGTGATGGGACAACCTACAAGATGCACAGTGCACACGAACCCTAATTTTTTATGACAAATATTTAAATATGTTACACTTCTTACTCAATTCTAAATTTTATTTTGCATTTTTAAATAATTTGCAAAAATAAAAATTAATTTTTTTTTGACATGTAATTATTAAATTACACTTCTAGGACATGTTGAAAACATATTGACGAGCTACGACAGATTTATTTTGATCACTTCTTATGAGCGATTTAATTTATTTTTCTCTTACTAAAAAACAATTATGTGCATAAAACATTTTATATAATTTTTCTAGATCATTAACATATATTTAATATTGAACCTTTTATTTTTACACTATTTTATTTTTATGTTTTAATTTTATTTGAAAGTTACCTTCAAACTAAGTTTATTATTGATCTGGGATCTTTTCATCAAAGTGACTTATAAAGAATTGTATTAAATGAGCATAAATTAAAGTGCACCATAAAGAAGGAAAAGCTCAATAATGAAGAGACATAAGCATCAAATATGAACACAAAAACTTTGATAACGGAGTTCATCCCTACTAGATTACGTCTCTGGTTCCTTCTCTCAAATGGGTAGGCATTTTTCTTAACTCAGCAAAAGAATTTGGAAAAATACATAACTATACCTCATTTTGGAATTAAGATGCAGAAGCTTTGCTCAGATCAGAAAACATACAACACCATTGAATTTGTGGTGTCGAATTACCCAAAAATTCTTGTCTCCATGCCTCAATCTGACTTTGGCACTCCCAGGCCCTTGAGAAATATCATATCGGTTTCTGTGCCTGCTCCCTGCATTTAATTCTCTGTACTATGTCTCAAAATCTGTGCCTGACCGTACCATCGAGCGTCCCCCTCCCCGTTCGTGGGCGGACTCAATATTTAAGGAAAAAGTGGGGTGGACTACCCAATGTAGTTTGTTGTCCCAACGGTGGTGGATGTTATAGTTATGGCGTTGTATAGGGGGAAGTCTCAAGGTCGAGCTCGCGGGCCTCCCCTTTTGGGTGATAGTTATAACAATATACATATATGTGGATTTGTAACCTCGCCAAGTTTGGAGTGTTGTTTAGATATATCGGAGTTTACCATTTGACCGCCAGATTTGGCGAGCCCATTTTTTTATTTTTGAAATTCGGTTTTGGGCCCTCATTGGGCATTTGCCCACTGCCATGTGGCAGCCCATGATTGGGCCACATGGAAGACAACCTTTGGCCCACATTAACCACTTGCACAGTCACCTTCCATGTCACAATACGATCTACCACGTGGTTGTATGGACTGCCACGTGGCACTTTTTCATTGGTACATGGATTGACCCAAAAATGCCAAAAACGAGTGACACGTGGCAGCTTCTGGTGTTGCCATGTCAACATGACACATGTCTCCCTTTGTGTGTGCCACATGCACTATACGTATGTTGATGTCATCCACACTGATGCTGACATCAACAGTACATATGTTCACTCATCCCTACTGACTGTTCTAGGTTGACCAAAACTTTGACCGTGAATATATTCGATCTGTAACTCTATTTGACTATTTGTTTATGCCATTGGAAATCTTGTGACATGCTCTTCCTGATGATGCCAATTTCACTGAGTTTTGAGGACTTTGAATTTTTTCCCTTTCTTTGTCTATTGAGGCCATTCTGAGCTTCCTGAGTTGCTTCTGTGAATTCTGAGTTGTCCTTAGTCTTCTCTGGATCCTTTTTGGATCATGCCTTCCCACTGAGATATTTTTGGACCACCAAAATATTTCATCAATCAACATATAAGTGAGGGAAGAGTTCCCTCACCTTGTCCTTCTCAATCCACTTTTCCTTTCTTGGATGTGTGGCCTTTAAGCCTACTCGAAGATAACAAACATCACCCCTGCGTGAATTCCTCGTCCTTTTGTCCAGGATGATATCTTCCTTTAACTCATCCAAGTACTTAGGAGAAAAATCAACAACTGAAGGTATTGAAAATTCCTCACCCTGATCCATGATCATGGGAGGCGAAAAAAGTTACAAGTTATCTACATTTACAACTGAGTAGAATTGCATATAAGGTGGAAGATCTAGACGAAAAGCATTAGTACCACTTTTCTCCAAACTAGTGAAGGGTCCATAACAGATGCGCTTGAGTTTCTTGCCTTCACCCTTCAATATTTCCTTGCTGATGTGAATGCATACCTAGTCTCCAACCTGGAACTGATGATCGACCCTCTGTTTGTCATGCTGAGCTTTATACTGTTCGTGACTTTTCTCCAACTGTTCCCTAACTACTTAGTGTACCTGTTGGATCCTCTGGATGAACTTGCGGACTATGTATTCATTTCTTTCTTCATTTGAATCAGCATCTGTCCCATACATCAAGTCCAAAAGAAATTTAGGTAAATACCCAAAACATGTCTCAAAAGGCAAACACTGAGTGGAGGAATGTAAGGCTCGATTGTAAGCTTGTTGTACATAGGGTATCTATTCATCCCATAACTTGGGATGCTTGATACAGTAGCCTCGAAGAAAAAGTACCATTGTTCGGTTAACAACCTCTGTCTGTCCGTTAGTCTGTGGATGGAAAGCAGTGCTCCTCTTCAACTTGGTGTCCATCATTCTCCACAAACTTGTCCAAAAATCCCCAAGGAATTGAGTATCTCGATCTGAGATAATGGATGTGGGTAACCCAAAGTGAACCCAAACATACTGAAAGAAGAGATTAGAAGTCTTCTCAGGAGTGATCTGCTTTTTACATGGCATTAAGATACACATCTTGTTGAACCTATCCACTACAACATACAAATAGTCATGACCCCTTTTCAAAATTGGTAAACCCCCTACAAAATCCATGGAGATACTTTCCCATGGATGGGATGGAACAGGCAGTGGTGAGCATAGCCCCAGTTTTCTATTAGTGGGCTTACAATTAGAACACATCACACACCCCTTTACATATTTAGTTACAATTTCTTTCATCTGAGGCCAGTAAAAAAACCTCTACAGATGACCCATAGTTTTTCCTACCCCAAAATTCCCAAACATAAGAGAAGTGTGAGCTTCTCGTATTACATGGACTTGTTCACTTGTAGGAATACATAGCTTTCCAAGATGGTAGAGTAGTTTTCCCTATAGACAATATTTCTCTACCGGTGCCCATGGGTTATCTTCTCATATACTTTTTTAAAATCTTCATCAATGGCATATTGTTCCACATAGATATCATGAGATAAAGAAGCATTCTTCAAAATAATAGAAGCAACAATAGGACGTCTAGAAAGCATACCATCTACCTTGTTACTCGTACCCTTTTTGTATTTGATTACCAAATAAAATTGTTGTAGAAAACCCATCCATCTGTAATGTCGAGATTGTTGCAGTTTGGTTTGTGCTTGGAAATACTGTAAGGGTTGATGATATGTATGTATGATTGTTTCCTTACCTAACAAGTAGTGCTTCCATTTATTTACACTTTGAACTAATGCATACAACTCTTTATCATATGTATGATAGTTAACAATAGCTTGGTTAAAATTTTCAGAGTGGTAACAGATAGGCTTATGATATTGCATCAATACTGCACACATGGCGTATCTGCTGGAATTTCTCTCGATCTCGAAGGGCTGTTGAAGATTCAAAAGTGCTAATACTGGTGTGGTACTGATATTTTCCTTCAAAGTGTCGAAATATTTTTATTTCTTTCCTCCCCACTTAAAAGTGTTCTTCACACTAGTTAAGGCATGCAAAGGAGTTTCTATAAAAGAGAATTTTGAAATGAATCTCCTCCAATATTGGACTGCACCTAAGAAACTCTGTATTTCGGTTACATTTTTGGGCTCAGGCCAATTTACAATTACATCAATATTGGAAGGATCAATTTCCAATTGTCCTCCTCCTACAATATGACCTAAGTACACAAGTGCAGTCTTACCAAATTCACATTTGGACAATTTTACATACAACTTTTCCCTTTGAAAAGTATCCAATAATTGCTTTACATGCCTTACATGTTCATCCCAAGTCGCTAAATATAATAATTTCGTCTAAATATACAATCACAAAATCATCTAGAAAAGGCATGAATACATCATTCATCACACGCATGAAAGTTTTCGGAGCATTACAAAGCCCAAACGGCATAACTAACCACTCAAACAATCCTTGTTTGGTTTTAAAGGCAGTCTTCCATGCATCTTGTTTTGCAACCCTGATCTGATGGTATCCACTGCACAAATAAAACTTAGTGAAATAAATAACATTCTTTAATTGATCAAGTAAATCATCTATACAAGGAAGAGGGTATCCATTTTTCACCATGATTTTATTTAAGGCCCGGTAATCGACACACATTTGCCATGTGCCATCTTTCTTTGGCACCATCATGATCGGAGAACCACAAGGAGATGAGTTGGGCCTGATGACCCCTTGATCCAATAAGCCTTGTACCTGCTTCTTGATCTCTATCATCTCTCCAACTGACATCCTATACAAGCCCACATTGGGAAGAGGAAAATCCTGCTGAAGATGTATTTCATGTTGGATTTCTCTCTTAGGAGGTAATCCATCTGGTTCCTGGAAAATACCATCATACTTAGAAACAATATCAATTAGTTCTTTCTTATGAGAAGGATCACATCCTTGGAAAGCGTCGGATGTTATGACACCTTTCTCCCTTACGACCATGAGTACATATATCTTATTAGTGTTTATGAGTCTCTTCATTTGTCCTGCACTAACAAGTGTTGTGTTTACCCTCATGTTGTGGGCTCTAACAATATATTCCACTCCCCCCTTAGTAAGGTGATATTTGTTCTCATGATGAAATAAGACTGTTTTTCTATCATAAAGATACATACTCCCCAACACTATGCCACATATATCAAGTGATACAACATCCAAATCCACTTCATCAATCAAATTTGAAGCAATATCAAATCTGACCCTACATTGCTCGGTGACATTAAGTTTTTCTTTATCACATACCCAACCAAGAGGATAAGGCTTTGGATGTGGTTTAGTTTCAAGACCAATATTTTTGACAAGTGCTTCATATATCAAGTTTACTTGGGAACCTGGATCAAATAATGTATCTATCTTAGTGTGTTTAGATACAACTCTTATATGAAATAATGCATTCCTCTTTCGTTCATCAACATGAGATTCATTATTGGAATTTGAACTAGCATGAAGGGAATCTTTACCTTGTACTCCAATCATTGTGATATTTCCTTCGTCTCCTAAATTGGAACCAAGATCTTGTTTCACTGTAGAAACGGTCTTTGTCTTCCCCTTTCCACTGAATTGTTTCAGTCTCTTCTCTGGATGTAGTTTCCAATAGTGTTCATCATCGTGGCCAATTTTCTTGCAATGAGTGCAATATGTCTTTCCTTCTTCTCTCTTTACAGTGGCGGTCTTCTTGTCCTTCCTTTTAAACTTCTTAAACTGCTTATGTGGGAGATTGAAAGGTTTCTTTGTGGGATCTTCTTGAGCATGCTTTCCCCTGTTCTCAAGGTGAGTGGCTTGCACACAAAAATCGTCAAGACTAGTGGGGTTAAACAATAGAAAATTATGACGAATATAACTATGAAGTGCGCCAATATACTTCATTAAAGTTTCATAAGAATCCAAAGGAATGTTTAATGCAAGAGATTTCTTCCTAAATTCTTCCGTGAAACTTTGTACAGTTTGACCTTTACTTTGTCTTAAGGTTTTCCATTCCATCATTGCTTTATGTAAATAACCCAATGTATAAAATTGTTTCCTTATCGCTAATTTAAATTCCGACCATGAGGAAAGAATATTACCACACTTACTTATGTCCCGAAGTTTGCTCTCCCACTATACGAGAGCGATGCCTTCCAACCGAATAGAAGCCAATTGCAGTTTAACTTCCTCTTCATCAATCTGTTGAACACGACAATATACTTCAACCTGTTGGATCCAATTATCTAGCTTATCAGGATTAACATCTCCATTAAACATAGGTAAAGCAAATTTACATCAAGATTTAATAAAGGTTTCTTAAAAGAATCTTTATGGCTAGAATGATGAGAATGCTCATAAGAAGAAGAGCTAGAACTTGATGGTGAAGATGGAGGCTCAGGAGGGTCTCCTCCAACCCCTTGATTTAACGAAGCATTATCATGAGCTTGTGCTTCCTTTTTCTTCCCTTTCTTCTTCATCGTCTTCTCGTAGTCTCCATGCATTCGCTTGACCATTTTTGAGATGTGATAAAAGACCATATGGAAGTTTTTCTCCTGTTCATAATGCTTGTCCTCTTATGTCATTTTCTTCCTTTGGGATGCATGACCAACTTCGGGATTGAAAGTATTAAGAGTTCCTTCACCCTGCTTATTCTTAGCTCTAGTAATCATTCACACTCAACAATTCAAGTCAAAGATGATTGCTCTGATACCAACATGATCCGAGATATTTTCATCGAAGTGACTTATAAAGAATTGTAGTAAATGAGCATAAATTAAAGTGCACCATAAAGAAGGAAAAGCTCAATAATGAAGAGACATGAGCATCAAATCTGAACACAAAAACTTTGATAACATAGTTCATCCCTGGTGGAATATGTCTCCAGGTCCTCCTCTCAAATGGGTAGGCCTTTTTATTAACTCAGCAAAAGAATTTGGCAAAATACATATGTATACCTCATTCTGGAATTAAGCTGTAGAATCTTTGCTCAGATTAGAAAACAGACAACACCATTGAATTCATGGCGTCAAATTACCCAAAAATGCATGTCTCCACACCTCAATATGACTCTATCACTCCCAGGCCCTTGAGAAATCTTGTCTCAGTTTTTGTGCATGCTCTCTAGATTTAATTCTCTGTACTACATCTCAAAATCCGTGCCTGGACGTACCGTCGAGCACCCCCCTCCCTGTCTTTGGGCAGACTCAACATTTAAGGAAAAATTGGGGTGGACTACCCAATGTAATCTGTTGGCCCAACGGTGGTGGATGTTATAGTTAAGGCGTTGTATAGGGGGAGGTCCTGGGGTCGAGCCCGCAAGACTCCCCTTTTGGGTGATAGTTATAACAATATACATATATGTGGATTTGGAACCTCACCAAGTTTGGAGCGATGTTTATATATGTCATAGTTTATCGTTTGGCCACCAAATTTGGTGGGGCTCCACCAGATTTGGCGGGTATGTTTTTTTATTTTTGAAATTTAGTTTTGGGCCCTTATTGGGCATTTTCCCACTACCACGTGGAAGCCCATGACTGGGCCAGGTGGCAGAAAACCTTTGGCCCATGCTAACCACTTGCACAGTCACCTTCCATGTCACCTGCCACGTCACCGTACAATCTACCACGTGGTTGTATGGACTGTCACGTGGCGCTTTTTCATTGGTCCATTAATTGACCCAAAAATGCCAAAAACAAGTGACAGATGGCAGCTTATGGTGCTGTCATGACACCATGTTGACGTCAGCATGACACATGTCACCCTCTGCATGTTCCACGTACACTGTATGGATGATGACATCATCCATACTGATGTTGACGTCAGCAATACGGATGCTGACTCATCCCTGTTCACTGGGCTAGGTTGACCAAAACTTTGACCACGAATATCTTTCGATCCATAAATATTTTTGATGATTTGTTTACATCGTTGGAAATCTTGTGACGCGCTCTTCGCGATGATGCCAATTTCATTGAGTTTTGAGGACTTTGATTTTTTGCCCTTTCTCTGTTCACTGAGGCCATTTTGAGGTTCCTAAGTTGCTTCTGTGAATTCTGAGTTTTCCTTAGCCTTCTCTAGATCATTTTTGAATCAAATACTTCATACATAAAAATCAATCCACACAAGAAACATAAATTATAAATTTGTTATTTAAAACTTTAATTTTGGTAAAATCAAAATTTCATGTCCAGGGCAGCAGGTGCGGGATGACTACTATATGACCCTAGAGGGAAAATGGAGACACGATACCACTGGTCTATAGGCACCTCCACAAACAATCAATTATAGTCCTACGCCCTCTTAAAAGGATTGCAAATAGAAACAAAAAAAAAACATCGAGACGATGACAATTGCGGGAGATTCTAAAAACACAATTTGTCATTTGATCTAGTCTTTTCTTCCTTCAAAAGCTCATCTAAAATTTATTTTTTTCGTATCCAAAGTCTCATCAAGAAAATCGGCCAAGTCTCCTTCTGGCATGTCAAGAGAGAAATTAATTCTTTGCGAGATAAGATAACAAATAACAGAGCAAATGGGGAATTTTCCTTATTAACTATGAATGGGAAGACAAATTATAGCCTTGTTCCTTAATCCCTTGATCCTGAAGAGTTCATATGCCCATATCTTTGGACCTTCAAAAGTTACGAAGTCAGTCATCATTCATCCAGACACATGGTGGTCTTATTCAACCGCCAACTACCCCACCCTCAGCGCTTCCCCCTTAACCCCAGTTGCCTCATCTCATTTTCATCATTCTTCAGCTTCTGGCCTTCCCTCCATGTCGGCATTCAACCCCCCTGCCTTGCTCTGATTGTCCCCCTTCCCGTGGGCCTACCGTTTAGTCCTTTCTTCCACTCAGATCTCCCTAAACTCGTAATCTAAGCCGCCCATGTCCTCCATCTCTTTTCTTGGTCTCATGAGCCTTTCCTCCTCTCTGGTACCTCACTTCTTCCCTCTTGTCGTTTTAGTTTATGTTAATTTTTGTCAACACCTATACTTGTTTCCTCTCTCAAGCCATGTTTTCTATTTTTGGTCATCGCCTCCCCTGTGACCACCTTCAAACATGTTGTATCCCATGATTCTGATCATCTGAAAAAAGATTGGATTTTCATCTGAATCCATCAAGGCTGGATGCATTTCCCCTCAATCCTGCCAGCTCCACTCTATAAATTCATTTGGGCTCTCGACGATCATCAAAGGGATTCTCTTCGTCGATAAAGGTGGAAAAAACACAGCAGTGGATCTTTCAACATGGAAAACCATCATCAAGGAACCGTCTGCAGGATACTGCAGTTGCAGCAGGAGCTAGATGATATTTGAAATTTGGTCATCACGTCGCAGAGCAGAATGAGCACCCTTGCCTCCCAGGTCCTCTCAATTATAGAACTCAGTGTGAGTCAACAAAAATCGGTTCAAGCTCTAAATGATGAGGTGAATGCACTACACAGTCAACTAGAGGAAATATGTTTTCATCCAATGTTCCAGGAGCCACAAGACAATGCAACAACAAATACTGAGTCAGTGAATTCCATCTCAGGCGTGTCTCATCTTCCATACCTCAATGTCACTATCCAACAAGCAAAGGATGATGAAACAAATGAAGTGAATGACCAGACCAGGTCCCCTCCTTAAATCTTAGCATGTATGAACTTCAAATTTTGGCTATGTCTAGGGATATTCTATAGAAGGTATACTAGAAATCTGTTAGATTGGAACAATTGTATTCACCATGATAAACTTTGTAGCTCTATAGTTTAGAGCAGTGTGAAGACAGTTTTGGACCCCCCCTTTTGGGATTTTTTTGTCTCTCTATGTACCTTGATGTATCATGTTGTTTTTTAGCAGCGTTTTTATAAATATATATTATCTAGTTTAGGTGAAAAACAAAAACTAATTTTTTGTCATTTTTAAAATAATTTCCAATCATTTAAAAAAAATGATTCTTAATCACACGATTCTTAATGAGGCACATAATGTCCAAAGCTTGGATATAAGGTTTTAAGTGAACTGAAGTTAAATGATGAGCCAGCTTGGTGGTGGAAAAAAATCTAGAAGTTTAAGTGTCTTTTAAAAGCTCATATCTTCTTTTAGTTGGATCTAAAAAACAAAAAACAAAGTATTCACTTTGAACAATTTAAAAAAATAAAAATAAAAAAATTACCCTATTAAATTTTCTTGATGTAAGGAGAATTTGAAAACAATATCTCATATGCTTATGCTTCTAACTTGTCCTTATAAATTTCAAAGTGGTTGGAGTGATAACTCACTTGAAGATTGTTTGAGGCGATGAGTTGGGATGATATTCTTGAAAATTTCCAAATAATTTCCAGTGATTGTGATATAGGGAGTGTGGCTTACGAGGAATGCTAATATTCATGAAAATAAAAATATCTTTCCTATACAATGCGCTTTACAGATTTTAAACATTCTAAAAAAAATCCTTTGGATTTAAAGAAAAGTGCAATAATTGTCGGCTGGGACCTTCTGCCTCTGCCTGAACTTCTTAGAATAAAATGGTTAAATTTTAATACTTTATTTTTATTTTTATTCTTATCCTCTTCTATTCTTAACAAGTGATGCATGGCAGTGTATTCCCTGCTAGGTTGGAATGGGAATAAATGCATTGCTATAGCGGGACCGAGTACAGACACGTGGGAAGCAAGTTGAAGTACATGTAGTATCCATGCAGAGAATGACTTTGTGGCAGTGTGCCATTGGCCAGTCACAAGATATTTGGATTGTAGATGACCCCTCACGTTAATATGCGAACGCGAAAGTTTTTTCCTGGGGTGTTTGTTGGAGTGTGTATAGTTTAAACATGGTACTTAGAAAACAAAGGTTGGATATGTTCCATATTTCTGAAGCATACACACTAAACATTCAAACGCAATAGAATAGTAAGAATGTGTTGCAACAAAGGTTCTTGTTTTCTTTGAAATCTATCAAAAATATGGAATCCGTTCCATATTTCTGAAGCATACACATTAAAAATTCAAATACAATAGAATAGGCATAAAAGTAAAATACATTAAAGTAAAATTAAATGAAATGGTTCCAGGATCTTTCAAAGTATTTGAAGATGAGTAGGCATGAAAAATTTGCAGATAACAACACTAAAAATAGCTTTGAAGTATGTGTGTATCATATACATTTTTTTTGATAGTACGGGAAAGATTTAACATTTTAAAATGTGTTATGATGTTGGTCTTTGAATGCCTTGCAACAAAGGTTCCTGGAGAGAAATTTATCAAAAAAATATTTCTGGATTTTGTTCCAAAGATTCAAGCGCAATAGAATATTAATAATGTCTTGCAACAAAGGTTCATTTTTCTTTCAAATTTATCAAAGTTCCATATTTCTGAAGCATACACATTAGACATTCAAATACAATAGAATATTAATAATGTCTTGCAACAAAGGTTCCTTGACTCTGAAATCTGTTCCATATTTCTGAAGCATACACATTAAAAATTCAAACAATAGAACAGGCATAAAAGTAAGATACGGTAAATTAAAACTAAATGAAATGGTTCCAGGATCTTTCAAGGTATCTGAAGATGAGTAGGCATGAAAATGTTGCATATAACAACACTAAAAATAGCTTCGAAGTATGTGTGTATCATATACAATTTTTTTGATATTACATCAAAGATTTAACATTTAAAAAAGTTCTATGATGTTGGTCTTTGAATGTCTTGAAACAAAGGTTCCTGGAGAGAAATTTATCAAAAAAATATTTCTTGAATCTGTTCCATATTTATGTTTCTATTCCAAAAATTCAAATGCAATAGAATATTAATAATGTCTTGCAACAAAGGTTCCTTTTTCTTTGAAATTGATCAAAGTTCCATATTTCTGAAGCATACACATTAGACATTCAAATACAATAGAATACTAATAATGTCTTGCAACAAAGGTTCCTGGACACAAAAAATTTAGCATTCCCAAATTAGTTTTCTTTGAAATTTATCAAAAATTAATAATGTCTATTACATATTTATGGAATCTGAATTTAAATGTGTTTGTCATATAGACTAGGATTGGGGCTCCCGCGAACCATAAAAAGAAATAAGTACAAGAATTAGGAATGTAGAAAGAAGAAGTGCGCGACGGTAGAGAGGAATACCTGAAAAGAAGAAATTGGAAGTTATGAGTGTTTGGTTAGAGTTTTCTATTTAAAGAGGTATAATAATTGATTGATAAAGAAAACAAGATGACATCAGTATAGACTTACTATGAAGTCGATGCGTTTTTGTTGTTGTCATCGACGGTCACTGGAATCATGTCAACCGGTTGTTTCCCTTCCTCGATGAGGTTGTCCATTCTCCATTGGAACCATTCTTCAATGTAGCTTCTCATGGGGGCCACGTTGATTTCAGCCTCGATTTCTATGTCGAAAAGGTCTTTTTCTAATTTCCTTGGATACATTGAAATACTATGTAGACTCTGTTCAATTTCTTCATTGTGTGCCGAATAGTCCAGTACCCATCTCTCAAGCTCATCTACACGATATTCAAGGATGTCGTAAAATTTTTTGAAAGACAACCCCTTTAAAATATCAAGTTGTTCATTGAAGGCTTCTTTGGTCATTGAAAAGGATTTGAGAATTAAGTTTGGGTCTTGAACCTCGTTGGTACTTCCGGCTAAGTCTATTTGGATCAGGTTTGTGAATAATTCTTCATTTTCTAATATGGCTTGTTTACATGATTCACCAATGAGCTCCAGGTTCTTAACTTTCTTTTTCCATCATGCTTTTAATTGTTTGGTCCCGATTATCTTGTCTTATTTTCATATCTGAGGTGTTGATGGAATGGTTGGCAAAAGGGGTTAGCACCTGTTCACGGAAACGTTGATCATTTTTTAAATTTTCCTGCAAATTTTCATGCAAATTATTTTCCCTCTTTCGGAAGGAAACTATATTTTGTGATGTTTCTCAGGCTTCAATAACTGGTTGCATTCTTTTCTTGATGTTATTCTCTATAAGAGCTCTAGATGGTTCAAGGAGGGTGGAGGATACTTTTATCTTGGCTGCAGTGGTAGTAGGCACGTTTGTTGCCAAAGGACTGGAAAACTTTGGGGTAGCAATGAAAGCCTTGTCAAATTCCTTGACGCGGTCTTTCAGTCTGGCATTCTCTACTTCAATTCCTCCAATGGAATCATCAAGAGCATCACCAGTTATGTGATGAAATAGGGAGATTTGGGACGGCTTCTTTTTCCTAAAGTTAATCTATGTGAGAGATTTTCCTTTCCTATTTGTTACATCTCTCTTTTCAATGACCATATTTTTAGATTGGCTTTCAAAAATAGCACTCTGGAATACAAAGGATTAATCTTCGTCAAAAATGTCGATGTCAGCTATTTCCATTGTAAATGGACCAACTTCGTGCATGTGCTCAGTTTCAATTTCAATCTTCATATGTTCACTTTCAATTTTGGGTTCGTCTACCTGCTCTACAATGGTTTTTCTCTTCTTCGTCAGTGGAACTTTGTGAGAACTATCATTTTTTGTGCGAGGAGGGTTCTTATCTTCTCCTCTGTTTGAAGATTTCTGGGTTGCTTTCTTACTGGGGTGGGCAGTTGAAGCGATGCTCCGTGATGTCGTTCTTTTGGGAGTGTTGGCGGGGGGCTGGACACTCTTCTCACCAGATACTTTTCCATGTTGTCTGTACAATTCAGTCACACTTTGCAATGTCTCTACGTCGCAATCGCCAGAAGCAGGATTGTTGTCATCACTGTCCTTGTCTTCGATCATGCATCTATGGATAAAAGAGCTACTAAAGCCAACTTCTAGTAAATGTTCTCAAAAAATCCCATTAGGGTCAAACCCTTTTATCCTTTCAGCATATGTTAGGTTCAAGTTCTTGAAATGGCCTGTGAATGTTACACATTATTTTGGTCACCCTGATGATGATTATACAAGCATGTGTTCAGGCTCTCAAAAGGATCTTTTGCATGAGAAAAGTAATTGATTTATTCCTCTACAAAACTGGTTTTTAAAAGGATGTTGCAAGCTGCATGTAGTATACAGTGCGGAAAAGACTGATTTCCGCATGTTTCTCTATACCTGGCTCACGGGATTTTCGTGAGCTACTATATAGGCAAGGTGCGGCAGCGTTTGAAAGTTAAATAAAGGAAGAAGTTCATGAAGGTTCTAGAAGGGAATCTTCTAGAATATGAGGTGGCATCTGTATGGTTGGGATCCTACTGGCTTCTCTGATTTAGTGGAATCATCCTAATCCCTTTAACCACTTCTCCTCCTCTTCTATAATGATGGCTTTCTCATGGAAAAGGTTAAGAAATATTAAGCAAGGAATTGATGAAAGAATAGGCTGAAGACTGTGTGAGGAATCATGTTTCAATTGATGCTTGAGGTCTCCATTTGTCCATAAAGATTTTGTGGATCATCTTCATGAAAATTTAGAGCAAGTGTGTGTGTGTGTGTGTGTGTGTGTGTGTGTTGGAACAAAGGACCACTGAAAGGGAACTTGCGACATCAAGGTGGTTTGGTTGTATCTTCCACTTTTACTTAATATAATACGGTGGCATGTTTCTTTCCCATAAAATCATTCTCATTTTATTAAATGACTCCTTGATCACATGTTTAATTTTTCATTGAATATACTATTGTTTCTTTCACTTTGGTTGGTTTGTGTCGTTGCATATTTGATTCTACAAGAGCACTAGAGTGAAGAAAGGACAAAAAAGATATAAGGAAGCGATATTCAAAGGTATGTCATTCATTCCTTCTTTGGCAGTAAATTCAATGATTGTAACTTAGGGAAAGCATCATTTGTTGTCTCATTTTGTTCTAGATCCAGGTGGATCTAGGGAGATTAGTTTATGTCTGCATTCACTGATTTATCCAATAACAGTGAATTCGTCAATCTTGTTGACGTTTCTGCACACAAAGTCCCTGACTTTCTAGGGCAGAGGAATGAATTGTTTTTTTTTTCTTGTCATGGAAAAAATGAAACCAATGGTTGTATTGCCTTGCTATTTTTGAAACAAACATCTTGTCTGTGATGTGGCATGGAAGGAAAGCAGGATTTTCCTTGGAAACAAAGACCATTAGTACACTATGATTTTATTTTTGTTCAAGTTTTCCCTTCCTGTTCAAAAACTTGGTTGTCTAGCCATACATCTGCAAAGCATCCTTCCCTAACAATAAATCTTTGAAAACTGAGACAAAGTCATTAAAAAATTCATAAAAACAATGGGAGGCCTCCACAACGCCTAGTATCAGAATGTTACTAGGTCGAATTCACAGTTTATTTTCTTGTAAAGAGACAGGTTTGGAAACAGACAACAATGCACTATTGTGAAAATCAAGTAGGATGACATATAAAATTTATTCGATTCTTTGAATCGTGACAACTGGGAAAATATTTCAATGGAAATTAGCTTTCCCCAATCGAAAATGAATTGTTCCTTGACTTTGAAGTACAAAATATAAATAATTATACGGGAAATGCTTGTCGTGGATGCCTGTCCCGTTATTCTTGTAAACAACCAAGAAATTTCCCAAAATGGATTTCTAAAGGAACTTACCTGCAACTTTGTGATATCTTCAGGAATTGTTGTCGGGTCTTAGAGGAACTCGACTAAGATGTCCAACCTGTTATCATGTTTTTCTAGGAACTTCTTGTAGTCGTGTCCTCTGAAGTTCAATGTTGGCTTTGGTGATTTTAACATCTTGTGGAAGACCTGAGGTGACAAAGAAACAGGAGAATGGTCGCACAGTGGAATAATTATTTGCCTTGGAATATATTTTTTGGCACATCAAGAGACCACCTCCTTACAGTCAAAAAACTAAGGGACGCAACATACATGAGCGATTCCATAGGTCCAAATCACTTCGTTCTAGGCGGAACGGGATGAATAGTAAAAGTATGCCCTGGACCACTGGAAGTTATGGTCCTGATGTCCAAAGATATTTACTGTATCTCCACAAAACTGTTGTCAACTTGCTGCCATAAGTTTACAAGAATGTTTGTTTGCTCCAGACGATGAATAAAATGAAAAGTTGGAAGGGGTAATATAACATTGCGCAAATCTTGGTCCAATGCATGTGAATGGGAGATCTCCTCGAGACTTTCTCTAATTAATGACAATTTCGATGGTTGTTGCATGATGCGTTGTTAACATTAAAAACTAGTAATTGCACACATAGAAGTGTGAACATGGCAGATACGTCAATGGGAAATTAAGAATTGTATATTTCTTGAACGGGCCAATGCGACGACCCATGTTTGAGATGAAAAATTGGAAGGGACAATATAAGTCTCTGCAGATCTTGGTTTAATGCGTATTAATGGGACATCTTCTCGAGCGTTTCGCTCATTAATGACAATGTTGACGGTTCTTGCATGGTGAGTTGTTAGCATGAAAGGTTTCTAATTTCATATTAAGAAAGAAGTACGAAGGTCGTGGGGAAGGGAAAGAGTAGTTAAGGCTTCAAAATAGGGTTACAAGGTACAATTGTTCGAGGTGAGGGCGCGAGGGTCAAATTGTATGTCTCAGAAATTTTTGAGTGCAATACGCGTAACACTAAAGAGGGTATGATGGGACAATCCAGAGGGAAATTTGTATATCGCGGAAGTCTGGGTAATGTTTGCAAGACACGAAACAATGGAGGTACAAACATGAGCCCACCTATCTGGGAACCCACAATCGAAAAAAGTGGCTTAAATATGGAATAGAGAAACAGCTGGGCAGATTCATTTTCGTTAATATATTGAAACTTGTAATATATATCCCATAAAGAGAAAATAATAGAAGATAAATTAATTTAAATTCGACGAGTCGAGCTTTTGCTTTTTAATGGCGGTCAGTACAAATGTTGCATGATGAACTATTGGCAGTAAACCTTGGTCGGGCTCAGTAAACAGTGACTAAGAATTAGAGATTTTGTGAACCCGCCAACTCGAGGAACCGCGAAAGAGATTCCATGAAATGGGAAAGTATGGAAATCCATCGAACGGGCCTCAGAATCAGGGCAACAATGGTTCCCTAGGAGACGTGACTTCTCGAAGGTCAAATTGTATGTTTTGGGACTTGAATGCAAAATGTGTACCATGGAGGAGAGGATGGTCATTAATGACATGTTTAAGGTTCATGCACAATGAAGTTCTAGCATTAAAGCTTACCAATTGCATTTCCAAAGAGAAGTAGGAAGGTGGCGGGGACACGGAACAAGTAAGGAATGGATAATTATCAAAAGAGGTTGGTGACGCTTTGAAATAGGGCTACAAGATACATCCAGCATAGGTGAGGGACTAAGGGTCAAATTATATATCTCAAGCATGATGATGCTTTCTTGTGGACAAACTGTATATCGTGGAACTCTAGGTACTACTTGCTAGTCATGGAACATTGGAAACACAATCTTGAGCCTGCCAGCCCGGGAACCCGCAATCGAAAAAATGTCTAAGTATGAAACAGGGATACACAGTAAATGTACAATGCCATGGAAATACAACCAACTTGAGGCTAAGTATCGAAAGGAATGGCGGATGCCTGAGCTCGTGATGGGGCATTCCAGAGGATGAATTGTATATCACAGAACTCTGGGCACTGTTTGCAAGTTGCAGAATATTCCAAACACAATTTTGAGGCCGTCAATCTGGTCAGAACCCACAATCGAAAAAGTGGCAAAGTATGGAATAGGAAAACGTTGGCCCGGACTTGTTTTCGCTAATATATTGAAATTTTACCTAGCAAGATCTTCTTTACATGTTTCTTGAAAAGTTATGTAGGGATGGTTAGTCCTTGAGACTTCGGCTTATTAATGATGATCCTTACGGTTGTTGCATGATGGCATTTTAGTATTAAACCTTTAGTGTTGCATATTTGGAAAGAAGTACGAGGATGGCCGAAACAGGAAAGAGTGACTAAGAATTGGAGATTTCGTGAACCCGTCAACACGAGGATCCAAAATAGGATGACAAGGTCTCCCCAGAAGACGTAAGGCCCCGACGGTCAAATTGTATCACTTAGAACATTTGAATGCATAATCTGTAACACGGAAGAGGGGATGATTTCAGAATCCGGTAGTCAATTTGTATATTGCAGAGGGTCGGATGCCAATTGTTTCATACCAGTCTGTTCAGTTGTCACTGGTAAGAGCATAACTAATGTTTATTAGGAAGGACAGGAAGTTAGTGGGGATGGAAGGCAGCGACAGATACTTTGAAACATTTGTGAACCGTGGTAGAGTGAATCTTGCGAGTTCGAGGAGTCTGTGGTGGAATTGTAGATCACGAAAGTTTTGAGTGCAAAATGTATATCACAGAACAAGAAGCAGCAGAGTTCGAAAGCGCCAACCCAGAAAATGCAGCCATAACATTGGCTAAGTATGGAAAGGAACAGTAGTCAATCAGATTCATCATGTGAGAATATAGATGGAGATGAAGATATGTCAGCCTGCCAATGTTGGAACCCGCGATCATAGAAAGGAGACTAAGTATATAACCAGAAAGAGATAATACATAGGAAGAAGAAAAGGTAAAAAGAGCTAAGGAGTCTGTGGTGGAATTTTAGATCACAGAAATTTTGAGAGCAAGATGTATATCACGGAACAAGAAGCAACAGAGTTCTAAAATGCCAACCCGAAACAGTGACTAAAAATTGGATATTTTGTGAACCTGTCAACACGAAGATCCAAAATAGGGTGACAAGGTCTCCCCAGAAGATGTGAGGCCCTGACGGTCAAATTGTATCGCTCGGAACATTTGAATGCATAATCTGTAACACAAAAGAGGGGACGATGTCGGAATCCAGTAGTCAATTTGTATATTGCGGAGGGTCGGATTCCAACTGTTTCGTAATAGTGTGTTCAGTTGTCACTAGCAAGAACATAACTAATGTATATTAGGAAGGACAGAAATTTAGTGGGGATGGAAGGCAGCGACAGATACTTTGAAACATTTGTGAGGCATGGTACAGTGAATCTTGCAAGTTCGAGGAGTCCACGGTGGAATTGTAGATCATGGAAGTTTTGAGTGCAAGATGTATATCACAGAATAAGAAGCAGCAAAGTTCGAAAGCACCAACCTGGCAACCGCAACCATAAAATTGGCTAAGTATGGAAAGGAATAGCGGTCATTCGGATTCGTCATGTGAGGATATAGATGGAGATGAAGATATGTCATCATGCCAACGCTAGAACTTGCGAATAGAAAAGTGACTAAGTATATAAACAGAAAGAGATAATACACAAGAAGAAGAAAAGGGAAAAAGGGTTAAGGAGTCTGCGATGGAATTGTAGATCACAGAAATTTTGAGTGCAAGATGTATATCACAGAACAAGAAGCATCAAAGTTTGAAAGCACCAAGCTGGAAACCGTAGGCATAAAATTGGCTAAGTATGGAAAGGAACAATGGTCGGTTGGATTCGTCATGTGAGGATATAGATGGAGATGAAGATATGGCATCCCTCCAACCCTGGAACCCGCAATCATATAAAGGCGAGTAAGTATATAACTAGAAAGCGATAATACACGGGAAGAAGACCAGGGAAAAAGAGCTAAGTATCTCACAGAAGAACATCTATTGTTTGTTTATTAATGCCAATCCTTTCGAACCCCTGGTGAGTTCTCACAGAAAAAAGCATAAATTGCAGATCACGGAAGTTCTTTGGGTGCAAGATGTATATGACGGAACAGGGGAAATAAGTGTTGGATACCGCAAACCTGGGACCCGATGATCAGATAATTGGCTAAGTATTGAAATCATGGAAGTTCTTTGGGTGCAATATGTATATGAAAGAACAGGGGACATAAGTGTTGGATACCGCAAACCTGGGACCGGTTATCAGATAATTGGCTAAGTATTGAAAGGGACCACGGTTAGTCGGGCTCATGGTGTGAAGATATAGATAAAGAGTTGCCAATTTGTGAATCCAAGAGGGCATGATCATATAGATGCGACTAAATATAGAACCACAAAGGGATAATAGAGGGGGAGAAAAGAGGAAAAATTAAGAGAAAATGTTTATATTTATTCCAATAGTATTCATATTCATATATATTAATAGATTATTTCTGGTCCAAATGCAGATCATCTTCCAATTTGCAGGATCTTGTTCGGTTCGCAAATTTCGTTGAAATCCATAAGCAACATCTATTGTTCATTTATTAATGCCAATCCTTTTGAACCCCTAGTGAGTTCTCACTAGTAAAAGAATAAATTGCAGATCACGGAAGTTCTTTGGGTGCAATATGTGTATGACGGAACAAGGGACATAAGTGTTGCATACCACAAACCCGAGACCCAGTGATCAGATAATTGGCTAAGTATTGAAAGGGACCATGGTCGGTCGAGCTCATGGTGTGAAGATATAGATAAAGAGTTGACAATTTGTGAATCCATGAGGTCGTGATCATATAGATGCGACTAAATATAGAACCACAGAGGGATAAT
>ML793908.1:540163-557244 GCA_009831015.1 Picea engelmannii
AATTAAGAGTTTTTATACATTCCAGTGGACAAATTGTATATTGTGGAACTCCGGGCACTATTTGCAACTCGCGGAATATTCGAAACACAATTTTGAGGCCGTCAATTCGGGAACCCGCAATCGAAAAAGTGTCCAAGTATGGAAGAAGGAAACGTTGGCCGTGACTTTTTTTTGCTAATATATTGAAATTTGTAATATCTTTGCCATTACCTGGAAAGATCTTATTTCCATATTTTTGGACAATTTATGTAGGGATGGTTGGTTCTAGAGACTTTTGCTTATTAATGACGATCTTTACAATTGTTGCATGATGTCATTTTAGTATTAAACCTTTCATGTTGCATATCTGGAAACCAGTATGAGGATGGGCAGAACAGGAAACAGTGACTAGGAGTTGGATATTTCGTGAACCCGCCAACGTGAAGATCCAAAATAGGGTGACAAGGCTTCCCCAAAAGACGTGAGGCCTCGACAGCCAAATTGTATAGCTCAAAACATTTGAATGCATAATGTGTAACACAGAAGAGGGGATGATGTCAGACTCCGGTAGTCAATTTGTATATGGCGGAGGACCTGGTGCCAATTCTTTCGTACCATTGTGTTCAATTGTCACTAGTAAGAGAATAGTTAATGTATATTAGGAAGGACGGGAAGTTAGTGGGGATGGAAGGCAGTGACAAATACTTTGAGTGAAGTTAATGTATTCGAGGAGCCCACGGTGGAATTGTAGATCACGAAAGTTTTGATTGCAATATGTATATCACGGAACAATAAGCAGTCGAGTTCGTAAGTGCCAATCCGACAACCGCAACCATAAAATTGGCTAAGTATGGAAAGGAACGGCAATCGGTGGGATTCGTCATGTGAGGATATAGATGGAGATGAAGATATGTCAGTCCGCCAACCCTGGAACTGGACATCATAGAAAGGCGACTAAGTATATAACTAGAAAGCGATAATGGACGGGAAGAAGAAAAGGCGAGTTCGTATGCGCCAACCCGACAACCGCGGCCATAGAATTGACTAAGTATGGAAAGGAACAGTGGTTGGTCGGATTCATCATGTGAGGATATAGATGGAGATGAAGATAAGTCAGCCGACCAACCTTGCAACCCGCAATCATAGAAATGCAACTAAGTATATAACCAAAAAGTGATAATGGGCGGGAAGAAGAAAAGGGGAAAAAGGCTAAGTATCTGATAGTAGAAAATCCATTTTTCATTTATTAATTCCAATGTTTTCGAACCCTTGTTGGGTTCTCACTAGTAAAAGCATAAATTGCAGATCACAGAAGTTCTTTGGCTGCAAGATGTATATGAAGGAACAGGGGACATAGGTGTTGGATACCGCGAACCCGGGACCTAGTGGCCAGATAATTGGCTAAGTATTGTCCAAGAAACAATTTTGATATTTATTTCAATAGTATTCATATTAATATATATTAATAGATTATTTTTGTTTCAAATGCAAACCATCTCCCAATTTGCAAGATGTTGTTCAGTTCACAAATTTCATTGAAATTGTTATCACATATTCTTGCAGGGGGGTGTTTTCCCTTAGGAGTTGGCCCTTGGATGACCAAATGTGAAAGAAGGGGGACTTAAAAAGCCACAAATGTGTGTCATCCAAAGTCAGGGCGCGTTGTACTAAGGCGCGCACATATCGGGACAACGGAGAATGCCACTTTGGGAATTTTAAAGTGAGGAAGGCGCACAATGCCTCGACTCCCCGAGAAGTGAAGTCCCAAAATATTCGGGGATAGATCCACAGGTCATAGCGGAGGTCATATCGAAGGGGGCTAGTGCTCTCTAAGCTCCAGTTTGGGAGTTCGGGAATCAAGAGAGTCAGGAGTGGCTCATATCAGAGCACCTGAAGCCCGAATTCATGAAGCGCTCGAGAGTGGGCCCAAGGTTGCATGCAGGTAAAGGTGCAGAGTTCACGTGAGCTACGCCAAGGGCCGAAAATCTAGTGTTGGTTGCAGAAAGAGATTGCCATGTTTTCCATGTGCCAGGTCGACTCGGCCTCGTTCTGATCCTGATGAAGTAGTTAATGAAAGCGAGGGGAGGTGGTTGAAATATTATCTTTCCCCCATGAATGGAAAGTCAGAAAATTCTGACCGAAGAGACATACAGGGATTGGCAAAGCCGACATTTCATTTGACAGGGGAAGGCGTGTGCAGAAGAAAATGTATGCATAGTCTGACTGAGAAGATGCAGCGCCATGGAAGCTCGAGCATGCCTCTGCTGGGAGAATTTTTGAGTATATGTATGTAATTTTGATATTTTTTTATGGTCGATGGTTGAGCTAGGCTCTCGTATTGTAAACTTTTGAGGAAGAACTATGGTTCTCTGGTTATGTATTTTGATCTAAGACTTCTTGTTTAATGAAAATCAGTTTATTTTTCATCCTATGTGCCTTTGATACTGAAGTGTCCATCATTGAAGGATTCACATGGATTGTTTTGACTGTATTGTAATGTATGTTTGATTACAGTGTTGTTATTTGCGTTCTTCAGTTTCCTAAAGTTTTGAATCCAAGAGGATCTTGTATTTGAATATTTTCATCCTTAGGCTGCTGGAAGACTTGATGTCTACGGCAGACCTCTACACTCTCCTCACCAAATTCTTCCCTCTATTCACCCTTACTCCAACTTTCTGACTGAAGTTAATTAAGACCTTACCTGCATGTGCATAGCAGTCCAGTTTTCTGAGTTAAAACGATATCATCTCGAGTCTGCGCCCATTTGACCTCTTTAAAAACCAACCTGTGACATAAAACTTTGATGGGTACTGGGCTTACCTCCAACACAATATGGAGGTGACTCTAGTGCTAACAGAAACCACAGAAGTTTTGAGTGCAAGATGTATATAACGCAACAAGAAGCAACAGAGTTTGAAAGCGCCAACCTGACAACTGCGGCCATAAAACTGGCTAAGTATGGAAAGGAACAACAGTCGGTCGGATTCGTCATGTGAGGTTATAGATGGAGATGGATATATGTCAGCCTACCAACCCTGGAACCCGTGATTATAGAAAGACGACTAAATATATAACCAGAAAGTGATAATAGACGGGAAGAAGAAAAGCGGAAGAGGGCTAAGTATCTCAAAGAAGAAAATCTATTGTTCCTTTATTAATGCCAATCTTTTATAACCCCTGGTGGGTTCTCATAGTTAAATCATAAATTGTAGATCATGGAATTTCTTTGGCTACAAGATGTATATGATAGAACAAGGGACATAGGTGTTGGATACCGCAAACCCGGGACCCAGTGGCCAGATAATTGGCTAAGTTTTGGACAAGAGAAAGTTTTTATATGTATTCCAATAGTAATCATATTAGTATATATGCATGGATATTATGAAGTAGAATAAACTGCAATATATGAAAGATATTGAACAGGAACATGGTGTCAACACTTGAGTTGTCTTGTTGTAATAGTCATTAATTCATTCTATTTACGGGACCCGAAGAATGAAAGTAGGATGGGCCCTCCAATTTCTTCTTTGAGTATAAGGCAGACACCACATAAGTATGGCCTATGAAAAATTATTCTTCCATGTAGAATGTAAGGAACGAACAGAGTGGCCTTTATTTAAATTGAAGTACTGGGCAGTAGAAAGAAAAGCTTGCCATCCGTATTTAACGACACATAGAAAAAATGTACAAAATAAAATGAAAAGCAATACCAAAGATTGGAAAACACCATAAAAAAATAAAACCACAAATATTCTATATTCAAATAAGATGGGTTACAAAATACAACTGAGATTATTTGCCACAGTGATTGTGTTTTGGCCTGTCGCCGACCAATAAAAAATATGTACAATAATGAATCTTGTTGACAGTCTTCTTGACAATCAAATGCTTGATTCATAAAAAACAACGATTTGAATATCAATTTCAGGTCTTGGACTTAATTGGTGTTGCCAACTAGATCTATCCCAGTTTTTTGAATAGATTGTCTCTTCTAGATATGGCCTGCTTGCATTGGCTGGTTATTCAACATTCCATTCTTTATTAAGTATTAATTTCTCTCTGCCCTCGAAAACTTGGGGTTTAAGGTGCCTTCCTTATGTAAATGTGTTGAACCTGCACAGAATAGATCTAGCTAAACAATAATACACACATTTGCAAAGAGAATTGGAGAAAGAAGAAGAAGGAGAGAAAGAATGAAAAGAATTCTCATTAACTGTATTCCACACTTAAAGAGTGAATAATTTACAATAGATATATGATACATGAGTAACTAATGAGCCATAGTGGTGGTCTAGAGTGATCTGGATGCACACCAAAAGTTATGAGAGTGAACTGCCACCTAGTCTAGTCTCTCAGGCAGTTACGGGAGTGAACTGCCACCTAACTGAGTTAACTAGTCAACTAGTCTTCAGTTAACTGACTGAACAGAGAGTAGTAAGTAGTTAACTCAAGAAATCAAGGGTAATGCGTCATTCTGGTGATGATCCCAAGGCAAGTGTGCATTATCATGGTGATGATCCCAATGTTGCATGGTGACAAAACCAATGCAACATCTAAACTCAACTCAACTAGTCAAACTGAAGTGTCAACTGAAAGAGAATATTCTCCCCTAAATATAGGAGACTGGATAATGACTAATTATGACTAATAAACAAGGAAAAACCTTAGAAAAAATAAATCCTAGGTGTGTGTGAAGTAACTCCAACACCCCCCCTGAACATCACTATGGTGAAAATAAACAATGGGTCCTGGCAACAAGGCCATGTTAGGTACCCAAATACAAAATATACACTGAACTAAATGAGGAAAGAGGGAAAACCTCATGGGAAAAAACCACCCTCAAGGTACAGTGTATAAAAAAAAATGAGAAGGAACAAAAAAACAACTGCTAAGCAACCATGTCCTTCACTCCAAGAAGACCTCGCAACTGTGCAAGTTTGTGCTCATTGAAGATTTTGTTGAAGATGTAGATGTCTGCACGTATCTGATGAAGTAGATGCATAATTGACATGTCCACACATATCCACCTTCTCTTCTTGTAATGAAGAATATCCAAATAAAGTTTGGATGAAATTTTGAAAACCGTGCGACCGTTTCCGAAAAATGTTGAAATTTTGTTGATTTTAAAAAGATCATAACTTCACTTTCCGGACCCCATTTCAGACGATTTTTTTTTTAAACTGGATATTTTCCCGAGAGGAATTCAAATATCCAATTTGTTTATGCAAATTGTGATCAAAAAATATCATAATGGAGTATGATGTGCGCAGCTCCCTTTTTGTCTCCTGAGATGTATCCATTGCGCATGGAAAAGTGTCTGCATGTGACCCCTGAGATGCATGCCATATATCTTTCACATGAAATTCAAAAAAAAAATCTAAAATGGAGTAGACATCACCTTCAATTAATGGGATAAAAATTTGTGCAAAAATTTTTGTAGAAGACTCTTCATAATAAGAGGTTTGATCTTCTGACAGTTTCTCTTATGGCTCTATCTTTCCAATCCCCTGCATGCAATCTTCATAATCTTATTTATTCCCAAATAGAACCTCCAATCTAGTCCATAATTCATTTGGAGTGAATTCTTGTGTGACATCACATACTTGGTGGAGAATTTATGGAGAAATAGACAAGCAGATAAATCCTATGGCCATATCTTGTCTATTGAGAAAGTCATTTTTCTCATCGGCAGAATCAGGCTCCACTTCCATTGCTATAGATATTTGGTACAAGCCTCTGCATCTAAGATGAAGTAGAAGTTTTGGCTTTCACTCAAAATAGTTATGAGACGTGAGAAGTATTATCGAAGAGTAAAACATAAATCCAATATTTTATGCGTTCTTCAATCTTCAGTACCTGCAAAAATAATTTGGTGTATATTTTTCTTAGAATTATGTTGGCTTTGATACCATGTAAATGTGTTGAACCTGCATAGAATAGATCTAGCTAAACAATAATACACACATTTGCAAAGAGAATTGGAGAAAGAAGAAGAAGGAGAGAAAGGATGAAAAGAATTCTCATTAACTGTATTCCACACTCAAAGAGTGAATAATTTACAATAGATATAGGATACATGAGTAACTAATGAGCCATAGTGGTGGTCTAGAGTGATCTGGACACACACCAATAGTTACGAGAGTAAATTGCCACCTAGTCTAGTCTCTCAAGCAGTTACGGGAGTGAACTTCCACCTAGCTGAGTTAACTAGTAAACTAGTCTTCAGTTAACTAACTGAATAGAGAGTAGTAAGGAGTTAACTCAGGAAATAAAGGGTAATGCGCCAGTCTAGTGATGATCCCAAGACAAGTGCGCATTAGCATGGTGATGATCCCAATGTTGCATGGTGATAAAACCAATGCAGCATCTAAACTCAACTCAACTAGTCAAACTAAAGTGTCAACTAAAAGAGAATATTTTCCAAGTGGAATATTCTCCCCTAAATATAGGAGACTGGATAATGACTAATTATGACTAATAAAAAAAGAAAAACCTTAGGAAAAATAAATCCTAGGTGTGTGTGAAGCAACTCCAACACCTTGTAATGTTCCTAACCATTGACATCTGAGACAACATAGAAATGTGATTCAGGCCCAATTCAAAGTAGAAGGAGTTGTTTTATGTGACGTCAATTATGGGGGAAACAAATCCTGTTATACAACAGAAGCTGAGAGAGAGAGAAAACTCAAGTATGTTGTGCCTGTTATTCTCCCAGTATTTGATCATCTGTTTGGTTGAAAAAACTACCTGAAGATTTGTATATTGACCTTCTTTGTTTTATTACAATAAATTGGAAGGAACATCCAAGCCAGCTGCAAAATGTTCTTTTGTTGAAGTACGTGACTTCTTCCGGCAGCATAGGTTTGGCAAGTGTATCAAATGTTGCAGATCACATCAGAATATATCTTTCGTCATAGGAGTGGCAGACATGGCGACCCAAAGAAAGGTCTGGAATGTTCAGAAGTGATGTCAAATATTACTCCATGCCCGAATACACTCAGTAGGAAATTATAAAATTGGATACCAACCAACGTGAGAAACTGTATGGGTGTTTGAATCAATATTTTGAAATTACAAAACGTTTTATGCCAAATTTGTAACAGAATTGGCAGACAGGAAGTTTCTATGTCAAATAGTGTTGAGCAATCAACTTTCGATCCAGTTAGTTTCACCTTCAGGCATCCACATAGGCGGTGACCCCGGGCTCCAGATAGCTTCAGCCTCAGACATTGACATTGGCGGTGGCAATGGGAACAATGCTACTGACTGCACTACGACAATGTGTTGAACAAGCAGGGTTGTCATTGTCAAAGTACTTAAACTACAGGATTTTCAGACCTACGAAGAACATCGACTTTAGTGTTTCTTTCTCACGAAATCTACAATGTTGGTTCAAGTCCATAAATATTTGGATGTTGGGTGTCATGTGCGATAATGAATTTGACATTAGGCACATGCCAGACATCTATTATCTGATATTGCAGTGTTAATGCAATTGCCATAGTGGATGACAGCTCAATTGCATTGGCACAAACAATATAAATTTTGTGATTACTTAACATCCTTGAAGGACATGAACCCCAAACAACGCCTAAAACTTTTTGAACAAGCGTCTGTTAAAAAAAGTGCATTGCTCTATATTAAAAAAAAAAAAAAAAATTGTATGGTTTGAACAATTGTTTTTATTTTATTTTTATCAAATATCACACAAATTGCAACAGAAGAAATTCATTTTCCCCATCCAATGCAAGGGAAACAACAGGAAGATTGACATTAGGTTGAAACAAATCTGGAAAAACACCACTACATTAAGGTCTCTTCTAAAAAATAAAACAAGATGATTATATGAAGGTGGTAAACCAAATCATTACCTGAACATGCAAAACCTCTTGCAGAAGGTGGTAGTATAAAGTAATCCTCAGAAAATGTTGCAAAGTCCATAATCCAGTTATATGTGTAGGAGTAGTAAAATAAAAAATGTGTAGTAGTGATACACAGTTGATTGTATGTGGAGTATGTAACTACATCCAGAGGATAGTGAACAAACTTTGACAAAGAACATGGATTTCTTTCAAGTCTGTTACCACACCTAGAAGTAGCTCAGCAAACTTTGAAATAGAAACTTATGTAATTTTAGTATGTCGTTTTATCCACCCATACAGTTTCTCTTACCCCCTTCTGGGTACATTTGCAAATGGAGTAATATTGTGCGTCATTTCCGAATATTACAGACCATTTTGCAAGCCACGGTAAGTGCGACTCCTCTGACAAAGACAAATTCTTGTGTGCTCTGCAAAATTCGATACACTTGTGAAATCTGTGTTGTTGGAAGAAACTATATACTTCAATGAAGGAGCATTTTGCAGGTGACCTGAAAATCCCTTCCAACTCCCAGTAAGAAAACAAAGAAGATCAAGAAACAAATCTCCAGGCAGGATTTTCAACCAACCAAAGCATCGAATACAGGGAAAACACCAACCAGAAGATACTTGTTTGTTTTTTTTTCCCTGTTTGAGTTTATGTTGGATAACAGAGTTTTTTTTTGTTCAAAGCTCACGTCACATAAAGCCATTCTCTCTTCTTTCATTTGGACCTCAATGGCATCTCTAAATTGTCTTACATGTCCATGACCAAGAACAATAGAACAAAGGCACCCTAAAGCCCAACTTTTTGATGATAGAGAGAAATGGCAATAAGTATTTAAAAGCAACGTTGGAGGATGACAGTATGATCTTCCATAGATTTTGGTTTAATTCATCTTAATGACATATTCCCTTGATATTTTTCGCTTATTAATGTCAATCTTTTCAAATATGTGCGTTGAATAGTGACTAATAGCAAGAAATAACATTCTCATATCCGAGCAGATTCTCAAATCTGACAACATCTAACATATGCACAGTATTAAAGAGGGACATGACGTCAAGACCTATGTGGATGACATGTTTGTGGATGGCAGCGAGGTAGTACAGAATTGCACTGTTATTATGATGAAGCCCTTAAAAAACTAAAAGAGCCAATACCTGTTTTTGCAAATTCAAAATGCATGCAAAAAAATTATCAAATCCCATAATAATCGCCTATCTATGCATTTTAATGGGAGATGTCCTCAAGATTTTCGCTTATTAAAGCCAATCTTTTCGAACATGTCTGGTCAGTTGTCACTTTTGAAAGCATAATTAATGTCCATTGGGAAGGGCAGAAGGTAGCGGGGATGGAGGGGAGTAACAAAATGCTTTTAAACTTTTCTGAACCCGGGAACGCGTGAACCTGCGAAAATTTGAAAACTCGACTAAGTATGGAAATGGAGGTCGAACAGACAGAGGCATCGTAGGTAGAGGCAGGGTTGCGAGTTCGAGGAGTGCAGGGTCGAATTGTAGAGCACGGAATTTATGGGTGCAAGATGTATACACCGAACACGAGTTACCATAGTCGGTCGGAATCGTGATGTGAATATATAGATGGAGATAACAATTTGTCAATTCGCCACACCGGGAACCCGCAAGCACAGAAATGTGAGAAAGTATAGAACCAAAAACGCATAATAAAGCTGAAGAACAAAAGGTAAAAAACAGGAAAGTTTACAAGAGGAAAAGACGAGAGAGAATAACTATATCGCTCACACATCAACACTTATTCTCATAACTATGAAACCATAGTAAGACATAAACCGTGGAAAAACCATCGCCAGCTATGAAATATAGTTGGAGCCCGACAAACTCTGGTTGAAGCCGTAAGAAATGCAATTTATTGGTTTGGTCGTCCAAAAGATGGACGCTGTTATTAAGTTGAAGAAATAATTCCAAGTTCTCAATACCGACTTTAGCCGAATGGAGGGCTTTTCGAATTATATTCGCAACCTGTTACAATCTCGGCAAAAGAGGCTCCACGAGCCCGTGGAAAGATGTTTGGAAAGGATCAGGGATACTCTTGGAGAGGTCGAGAATCTCATCAATGGTGCCAAGCTACAGCCAGAGTGAGAGCAAGCGTGGTGTCTCCCTTGCCGCTGTCTCTTCTGCAACCCTGACCTCTCCTCAAACATTAGAGTTTGGAAAGCAATATTTGATGCCCTCTTGCAAGAGCATGAAATGGCCTTTTCAATATCCTCCAAGACTGAGAAGATTATGCCTCCGATACTCCGGCTCCGGCTTCGTGGGTTCGGGCATTCGATCTGCCCAAAAGCAACTGCATACATGGTTGACCGAACCTCGTAGCCAAGCCGGCGTAATCGGTGTACATGGTATCGGGGGTGTGGGCAAGACGTCCTTGCTCAAAATCATCTACAACGCCTACAAGAAAGAAGTCAATGGTTTCTTTGATGTCCTCATTTGGGTTACAATTTATGGAAGCTTTGAGATTGAACAGTTCCAGGTTTCCATTGTTGAGGCACTGAATCTAAGTTTGGAGGGAACTTCTACCAATGAGATGAGGAAAACGAAATTGAATGTTGCTCTGGAAAGAAAGAGATTTCTTCTGATATTAGACAACATGTCGAATGAAATAGATCTTGATGAAGTGGGCATCAAAATTGGGGATGATAATGGTAGCAAACTCTTGATCTCCAGCCACAGCAAAGAAGTGATTGAAAAAATGGGGGCAAAGAATAACTACTCCCTCGAGATACAACCCTTGTCCTCGGAGGAATGCTGGGAGTTATTTAGAAGAAGAGCCTTTACAGATGGAGTTGTTCCTGAGAATAATATTATAAAGGATATAGCCAGAAAAATTGTCTCGGTCTGCAAAGGCTTGTCGTTGGTTATAAATGCAGTTGTTGCAGCGATGAGTTTAAAAAAGACCGAGGATGAGTGGGAAAATTCTCTAAAGTTAATGGGAAGCAAAGATCCATCCTTCCAAAGGAGAGAGACGGCCATTGACGCAGAACTTTATCCGTTGTTAATATGGAGTTATGATTGCCTGCCTGATTCCCATGTAAAGAATTGTTTTCTATATTGTGCAGTGTTTCTCGGAGAGAAAGAAATTCTTGTGGATACGTTGGTGCAAATGTGGGATGTTGAAGGGTTGCTCAACGGGGCAGGGACACCTTATTTGATGGATGTTGGGCGGCATTGCATAAATGTACTGGTAAGTACGTGCTTGGTGGAGCGTGTGGAGTACATTGTGGATGACGACTATCACAGTGTGGAGTATTTAAATATTCGTGAAGTTCTTTGTGACATGGCAATTTACACAGGCAGGCACCAAAGCGAGGACAAATGCTTATTTCTAACAGGTAAAAAGTTGCAAAACTTTCCTAGTGAAACAGATGCTAGGGATTGCAAACGGATATCAGTTGGCCATAATGATATTAAGGATCTTCCAACTAATTTTAAGTTTTCAAAACTTGAGAGTTTGGTATTAGCACTTGGAAATAATGGAGCAAGAGTCACTTGTGTAGTTGAACTCTACTTCATTTAATGTAGATCCTATTTATTTGTCATCTGTTGTAACCGTCCAAGTAGATATGGTTTTTTATATAGTGATGTAATCAGTTTTCATTCAATATGAGATTGTGAGCGTAGCCTCATTATGTGTTGTTTCTCATAATTCTAAGTTGGTATCAGAACTGGTTGGATGGAGGAGCTTCAAATTCTCAGAAAAGCCGCAGAAGTGAGGTGCATCGATTTCTACATCATCGCAGGTCCCTCCTCTGGATACCCGCACTCCAAGTGAATCGTGAGGTGCGGACTCACCGCACTCTAATGGTAGCGTGAGGTGTGGAAATGCGTGGGTTCTTAAGGTCGCATGGGTTCGTAGAGAGAGCCGCCCCATTTCTTTGCTGGAAGGAAGCCATTTGAATGGTGCATCCATTTGCTGGGAGAAAGTTGTGTTTGATCCGTTTGTTGTTGGTGTATTGGTGCGTCCATGTA
Source organism: Picea engelmannii (assembly GCA_009831015.1). Taxonomy (NCBI): domain Eukaryota; kingdom Viridiplantae; phylum Streptophyta; class Pinopsida; order Pinales; family Pinaceae; genus Picea; species Picea engelmannii. The sequence continues at coordinate 552,010 of ML793908.1, forward strand.
CACACCAAATCGTGAATGGTGTTGTATGCATTGCTAGCGCCCTTCTGTGGAATGCGTGAGTTTAGTTGAAAAATAAAGGATGAGGTTTGCATGAGTCTTTTTGGAGCATTTAAAAATTGGTGCCACGATTTAAATTGGTGAGTTAAATTTTTTCACTTTATAAATCGTGAAGGAGTTATGAATGGATGAAAGATCATAAAGGTGGAGTTATAAACTTTAAAAATGGATATTAAGTGTATGATTTAAAAGTGCATATTTTTTTGTGAGGTATAAACTTTATAAAGTGGATATTAAAGTTTATTAAAGTGGATATCATTTGTGAGGTTTATAGTGTGGATATTTGTTTTATGAAAATAAAAGTTTGGGCATTCAGAAATCCAACACAGGCACTCAGAGAGGAAGGTGACGGGAAGTGCGCTGAGGTTATTTGTGTATTCTTGGTGATTCACCGCCTTCAGGATTGAAGTGTGTTTGGTGACACAAGGATCCATTCTCTGGTTGGACGAGCAAACACTTGCAGAGATGGTGAATCCGCTGGCATAGATCTACCACAATGAAGCCAAGAAGTTAGATGGTTCAAAATTTATTAACTATAAATTCAATATGCAAACCCTGATGGAATGGTACGGTGTCTGGACCATTGCGAAGGGAGATCAAGTGAAACCTGATGTGGTTGCAGGTGCGACAACAGCACAGATCCAAGATTGGGAGAAGCGTCAAAACAAGGCCAAGGTATTGTTGCGTATGTCTGTTAAAGATAGCATTATTCCACATATTAGAAAAGCTAAAACTTATGTTGAAATGTGGACAGCGCTTAAATCCTTGTATGAAACTAGCAACACAAATCATATTTTGTTCCTGAAAACTAAATTGTTAGACATTAAGATGGATGGAAATGAATCTGTTAGTTCATTATTTGGTCGTATTAAAGAGGTGAAAGACAAGCTAGGAAATATAGGGGAAATTGTTTCTAGCACTGATCTTGTCACTATTACCTTAAATGGTATGCTAGAAGATTATCAGATGTTCATAACAGGTCTCGCAGCAAGGGAGGAACCTACTATGTTTGAAGAACTGATAGGTATTTTGCTGCAAGAGGAAGAGAGGTGCGGGAATCTGAAGCCTCAGAATTCAGATCTGGCATTGTGGTCAAATAAGAGATACTCGAGAGGGAGATCAGGAGAAAGAGGCAGAGGAGGTCGTTCATCGCATAGAAGACAATCCCCAAGGCTGAATCAAGGTATGCCCTCTAACAGGAATGAGTCAAAGAGTTTTTTTTATTGTGGTCGACCTGGACATATTGTTAAAGACTGTCATAAGAAGAAGAGTGATGAGGCTAGGAATAAACCTAGAACACATTCAGGTCATTATGAAGAAAAATCTTCAAAATCCTGATCTCAGATTGTTTATTGCTAGTGATGATATTGATGAACCCCCAAATTTTGATTCACGAGATCTTAGGCTATTTGTGTCTAACACTGCTTTATCTATTGAATCGAATGATTCTGATGCCTGGTTTGTGGATTCCAGAGCATCAATACATATGACATGTAATAATATGTGGTACACTAATTTTAAAGAAACACATAATGGAGCCAGGATATATCTTGGAGATGATCGTGCTCATCAGATCAAGGGATACAGAGACATTCCTATGACATTTTCGAATGGTACTATTCGTCACATTCGCAATGTTGTTTATGTGCTAGGGAGAAAGAAATATTTGATCTCTGTGTCCACCATTACAAATCAAAACTTGAAGGTTGAATTCTTCAAGAATTATTGCATAGTGAAGGATCTGTTGGACCAATTAAAAATTGTTGCAACGGGAGTCAGAGAAGGAGGCCTATACAAACTTGATGTTACCAGTGAAGCACATCACACACTAACTTCTGCAACTATGCCAACAGAGATTCTTTAGCATCAAAGGTATGGCCACATCAATCATCCTGATTTATTGTTATTACAAAAACATAATATGGTTGAAGGACTTCTCATGTTAAAAAATGAGAATGTTGCTTGTGAAGGATGTGCATTAGGAAAGATGCACAGAGATGAATTCCCCTCTAATCCTGATAGGAAAAAACGAGATGTGTTAGATCTTGTGCACATTGATGTTTGCGGACCTATGCAGACTAGGTCTTTAGGAGTTGCATTTTACTTTCTGTTATTTATTGATAATTGCATGAGATACACATGGGTTTATTTCCTTAGAAGAAAAAGTGATGTTTTCGAGTACTTTAAGTAATTCAGAACCATGGTGGAAAAGAAGACAGGAAAATCCATCAAAATCCTTCGTTCAGATCAAGGGGGAGAGTATAAATTAGGGGACTTCATCAAATATTGCAAAGATCATGGAATAGTACAGCAGAATGGAGTGGATGAAAGGAAAAACAGAACTCTGGTAGAGTGTGCACACAGTATGATGAAAGGTAAGAATCTATCAAATTCATTTTGGGTTGAAGCCATAAATACTGCAGTTTATTTAAAGAATAGAAGTCCAACAAGGTGTCTTGATAATGTTACTTCTTTCAAAGCCTTGTATAGTTCCAAACCTCCAGTTCATAATTTGAAAGTATTTGGGTGTAAGGATTTTGCACATATTCCAAAGGAGAATAGGAAGAAATTGGATGCTAAATCCATTAAATGTATTTTCATTGGGTACTATTTTGAATTCAAAGCATACAAATTGTTTGATCATTCTACTCACAAAGTATTTGCCAGTAGAGATGTAATTTTCTATGAGTAGGAAGCAGGAAATCATGACAACAACAATCATGAGGAATGGCATAGACTTCTTGATGAAGGAGTTAAAGAAGAGCAGCAGCAACCACCACAGCAGCAGCCACAACCGCAACGACAGCAGCATAAACAACAGCAAGAAGGACTCAGTGACAATGATATGGACACTTAAAGCAATCAGAGTTCACCAAGTGGTGAAGACAGATCTTCACAAAGTGGGGAGGAAAATAATCAGTTGAGAAGATCTACAAGACAAGTTTGGCTCCCTGAGAGGTATAGAGACTATGCCCTAATGAGTAGCATTTCAAATGTCATAGAACCCATGAGTTTTGATGAAGCCAATGAACATGATGAATGGAGAAATGCAATGGAGGAATAATATGAATCTATAATGAAAAATAATACTTGGCAATTGACTGAAGTGCCTAAACATAAAAATCTCATTGGATGCAAATGGATATACAAACCCAAGTTTAAATCAGATGGTAGTATAGACAAATATAAGGATAGATTGGTTGCAAAGGGGTATTCACAAACATAAGGTATTGATTATGCTGAAACATTTTCACCAGTAGTTAAATTGAATACTATCATATTGTTAATTGCTTTAGCTACAAAGTATCATTGGAAGCTACACCAATTAGATGTTAAATATGCATCTTTGAATGGTGAGTTAAAGATGGAGGTTTACCTTACTCAACCTAAAGGGTTTGTGGAACATGGGCAAGAACACTTAGTATGTAAGTTAAAGAAAGCATTTTATGGACTAAAACAGACACCTAGGTCATGGTATGAGAAGATAGACTCTTTCTTTCTTCAACAGGGTTTTATGAGGAGCAAGAGTGATCCAAATCTGTATACCAAATTTGATTAGCAGGGGTATATAGTATTGATTTCATTATATGTTGATGATTTGATAATTACAGGAAATGCAGAGAAATTAATTGATGAAATCAAGGAGAATTTGTCACAAGTTTTTGAAATGAAAGATCTTGGTGAGTTACATTACTGCCTAGGTCTTGAAGTTTGGAGAAATGCAGGCCAAACTTTTGCTTGTCAGAGTAAGTATGTCAGAGAAGTACTTAAGAGATTTAAAATGGATCAGTGTAAATCTTCTATTGTTCCCATGCAACAGAATGTGAAACTTTCTCGTGATGATGGTTCGAAGGAGGTGAATGGCACTATGTATAGACAAATGGTGGGTAGTTTGAATTATCTCACCACAACCAGACCTGATATTGCATATTTTGTGAGTGTGTTAAGTCAGTTTATGAAGAAACCTCTAGAAATCCATTGGAATGCAACAAAGGCAGTACTCAGGCATCTAAAAGGAACACTTGATTATGGTATTAAATATACTGATGCATCTGATGTTGAGTTGACAGGTTACTCAGATTCTGACTGGGCTGGAAATCTGGATGATCAAAGATCAACCATTGGATATGTGCTTGGCATTGGATCCGGGGTTGTTTCATACAGCAGTAAAAAGCAGCCTACAAAAGGATGTTCACCTAATATGACAATTGTTGATGCTAGTAACCCAATAACCCACTAAAAGTAACTTTCTAATATTTAACTCACTAATGATGGTTGACAATGATTAACCATGGTTGGTCATACTTGATCATACATGACACTACCCTACTAATTGATTCTTGACCCATAACCTAATGATCGATAAAAATCAAAACATAGTTGACTATGTTTTATATTGTTGAATATAGGTTCTCATGGTTGCATAGAGCCCTAATATGTCAATGATTGATAATACTAACCTATCAACCCACTAACCCACAAACTCCTAACCCACTTTAGATGGTTGAATATCATTGGCCACAATTGATCCTAGTTGACCATGGTTGCATATAATTGTTCATTTTTAGGACACCCCACTAACACTTGACCAGACAAACACTAATGAATATCATTGAATACAATTTACTATGTTTGATCATGGTTGATTATAGGTTTCCATGGTTGATCGTAGCTCTAATATGTTAATGGTTATCACTATTAATGCATTGTCCTCCTCACACCTAACTTGGTAATGATATTTTACTATGGATGACCTTGATTGATCCTAGTTAACCATAGTTGCATATGGTTCTCCATGGTTAATACTACTCCACTAATGCATATTATAGCTCTATTAATCAAAATACACAATAAAAGCAACCAAAACACACAACAATTCCAAAAATAATTAAAACATTGCAAAATTCATATCAACAAATTATGTAAACTTTAATTTATTAGAATGGCCAATGCTCTCCAGCCTTATTATAGTCATAAAGCCATCTCTTGTGTACTATGGATTTCCCACTCTCACTACCACCACTAAAATACAAATACAAATTTATGGAGATACAAAGGTATCATCTTCATTCTTGGGATTACATTGATGCACAATTTGGGAATGCAAACTATTCAAGTGCTAGAAGTTGAAGCATTGTCAAGTAGTTTAACCATGAAAAGTTGAACCACTCCTTGATC
>ML793908.1:570301-583389 GCA_009831015.1 Picea engelmannii
AAAGCGCTTAAAACTTGAGGTAAAACCAGGGGTGCATATCTAGCAACAATGATAGAATCCATCCTATTTACAACCATTGTTTGAGCAACCAGAGTATGTACTTTAAGTGGTGATGAAGGTTGAGATGTAGAAGGTGAAACAAATGTTTGGATTTTAGGAGGTGATGAAGGCTGAGTATGGGTTTCTTTAGACTTTAAGAATCCTTCAATGGAAAGGATATTATTAAAAAATTGAATTTATGGTTTATATTTTTCAGAGGTGCTTGGTTGAAGACAAGATTTGATCAATTTATTCCTTTGTATACTTAGGAAAGTCTTTGATAGGTCTTCCAATAAAGGTCATCTCTTCGTCATCTTTGTCTTTAATGAGGTAGAAAAAAGGATTCCAGTCCTCAACTATTTTTTCTCCTTAATGAAGAGCTACTTGTTCTTCAAAAGAAACAATTTTAGGCATGTCATTTTCTTCAACTATTTTTGAAGGATCAATAATAGGTTTTTCTTCAATAACAGGAAATAACTTTTCTTCAGAAACAGTAATGGATTTTTTAGAAACAAAAATCGTCTCTTTAGAAGAGGACTTACCTTTAGAAGAAGAAGATTGGCCCTGGGTATTCTTTGATTTTGTTAATAATTTCTCTGGATCTGAAAATGCTTGAACTGCCTTGGGGTCCGTATTTGTTCTGGTTACTCTTTTTCATGAAGATGAATATCATATTAGGGTTTTGGTAGGCTCATACTTTGGTCCTTTCACTTCTCTTTTAGGAGCCATAACTTCTGCAATGGATTTTCCAGGTGAATAATATGCAGTCTAATTTTAGTTTCTAACTCGTGTCCACCATCAATAGTTATCCGTTCTCAATGTCATTCTTCTGAGGGAAATATATATTCATTTGGTTGTTTTTAGATTTCTGTGGTGAGTATTTTTGAAGTTGTTTGCCGGATAATCCACAGTTGGTGTCATTTTTGTCAACGTTTCGAATCTGAATCGGGATTCATCATCATGATGAATCCCGATTCGGATTCGAAACGTTGACAAAAATGACACCAACTGTGGATTATCCGGCAAACAACTTCATATATATTCATTTATCCATTCCTCGGCAACGACGCCAAAAGATGTTATCCCTAAAGTTTTCCTTAATTACTAAGGGGCAAGCTAGGACATCTCATTTATTGGAATGGTTTATATTTGTGAATCAAATTAAGTTTATAGATTGGTTTGTGGATCATGTAGTGGGTAGGTTGGACAACAATTGATCAGGTTACACTTTCAAATCAGGTTTCTACAACATCAACTTAGTCAAAGGAAATCACTCTGATAGGCTAGATGAATAAATCAAAAGGTTGATGAAAGAGAAATTACATGTTACAATATGTTCACTTGTAAAGAAGAAATTTCAAATTCCTAAATAATATTCAAAAACCAGAAATGATCATTTTAAATACAAATCCTGAAAAGATGAGTTTAATAGAAAATTCTTTGACTAAAATTCAAAACATAACAAGATACACCATTGCTTTGCAAAAGTTTCACATGCATTTAAAATAAGACATAAGAAATAAAGGCATAGAAAAAGATAGTCTAACCTTTAGGATGTTTTTCAATTGAGTGTAAAAAAGTTGTAGATTCCAAATTTACAATTTTGATCAATATGTTCCTTGAAGGCCACAAAATCTGAACCCTTAACTCTGTCATCTAATTTCCTTTTTATACAAAGAGTTGGTTTCTATTTGGATCTCAGATCCTGAAATCTAGTTATAGATTCAATATATCTGGCTATCAACTAGAGATTACATTCTACTTGTTCAATGTGCCAACAACTAAAATCATGGAGCTTAGGGAAAAGATCTTCTATTATAGGACTAAGATATCTTCGACCCTTACACATAGGATCTGCAACAATTGTTCTAAAACTTATTTATTTAATACTAGACCTTCAAACTCATACTAAATCACTATCATCATGATTTTGAACCTGCTTGCAAAAGAGATCTTCAACTTCCTAAATTTCCTCATCATTCTGTCAAAAAGGAGAGCTACAAAATCATTATTTTGGAAGCACGAACCCAACAATTAAAGATGACATGTGTATTGGTAAAACATGAATCCCTTTCATCCCTAAGTAGAAGTTTTCACTTTATAATTTCCTTGCTGCAATTTATTTTTAAGCACAACATTACTCAAGTACAATTTGATGTTCATTTTTCTTACTTTCTTTGAAAATACATGCTGAGTTTTTTTCTTTTCTTTCAACTTTTGGAATTTTTCCTGCAACTTAGCATTCCATATCCCAAGTGTTTGATTCTCCTGCTTCAACTCTTTAATGGCTATCTAAAATTCCTCAGTCCTCTGTTTTCTTGGTGCATCCTTTGTTTCAGTCATGTGTTCACCTTGGCCCTCTTCTGATGCAGGCATGTTTAAATAAATCAATATTTTGGGTTTCTTAGGCCTTGTTCCATACTTATGTCCCTTTGAAGATGCTTCTTCAACAATGTCCTTTTCCACAGGTTTAGATAAGTTGGTTGTTTCTTCTTTATAATATTCTGACAATTCTTAGATCTCAAGAATGTAAGTGAGATCTTGTTTTGTTCCATCATTTGATTGAGAAGATTCAACTTCAGCCACTAGTTATTGTTGTTTTTCCTTCCCGGTTTTCCTTATTGGCATTTCCCTTAAGGTTTTGATTGCCATCCTTTCTTTCTTGGTAATCTTAGGGATATTTTCTAGGATGTCATCATCATCTATGATAATCAATTTTTCTTCCTTCATAGATGGTTTGAACAGAGCCTTAGATTCAGCCTCGGCTTATTTGTAGGCCGAGTTTTAGGTCTGCTAGGACAATTTAAAGGTTGTTTTCATTTATTCCTTTTACTTTGTCTTATCATTGGAGGCTTCTCAATTGATATATCATGAGTTTTTGTTTCAGGTTCAACTTTTACCTTTTGTAATTCTTGTGCCATTTTCCTTGTCATCCTCCTGGTATAAACTTTGTCATAACTCATACACTCTTGTTTTGAAACAAGAAATTTGGATTCCTGCTTAATTTCCTCTTCATGATGTAGAACGAGTTTCCTTTTTCTTGATCTAGTCTCTCTTGCTATAGGGAAGGATTTTTCTTGATCTAGTCTCTCTTGCTATAGGGAAGGATTTTTCTTTTACCTTTGATGTACTCTTTGTTGTGCTCTTTGATGTGCTACCCTTACATGTTGAAACCGTAGTTTTCTTGTCAGGAGTTGTTTTTTTATGTTTTTGAAACTTGTTCTTCAAACCCTAAGGAAGACAATAGTTGTTTCCAGGACACTTGAACTTCACTTAATGCAGACATAACCAAAATTTTGATTAAACCTTAATGAAATAAGATTTTATGAGCAGTTTGAGGATGACCCTGCATCCTCTTTGCCTTTTTTTTCAAGCTTTTTAACATATAAAAGGGCAGATTCATTTCCATATCACCATTTAAATGCATTGGAAAATGCATGTGGTAGAAATGAATGGTAGAAAACCTACCTTAACAGGTTATGTATTTTTGGACCACTACTAAGACACTCTGCCATTCTTCCTTCAACCATTTATTCGGAATTCCTTTACTCCAATCTGGGATTTGGTGTTCTACCACTAAAAATTGATGGCACAGGTCTGCAGGGAGTCTTCTCTTCTTCCACCATATTTCACCCTTTACATGTAAATGACAGGATGTTGCAATTGAATACTCAATGACATGAATAATCACATCTCCAACCTGAGTCTGAAATCCATCGAAATTATTAGCAAACAACATCGAAATTTCTTCATGGTGCCCCTGAAAAATGCAATAAAACTTAAACCATTCTTCGTGGATGAATTTCTCCATAATATCTAAGCTTGATTCTACTAATTCGATCCCCTCTGGTTTTAATAAAAGAATCTGACCACCTTTATTGGGCGACATATTCCACTCTAACATGTTCACACTGATCACAAGATTTGTTATACCTATGAGAATTAGGGTTTTCCCTTACTCAGGATTTCAAATTACATGCACAGAATAGCTAACGCGGAAGGGTTTTTGTTGCAAATGGCGTTAAGCTATATTTCCCTTTATTTTAGAATTCTTTAAAAACAAAATTAAATAATAATTCATGGCCCGACACGTAGGGTTTGATGGGAGTACGAACAGATTTGGATTCGGCTTGATTAAATAATGCATAGGGATAGAAAAATGATTTAGATTTGACACAATTTAATATCAAAACCATTTGAATGATCTCCTGCATGATTTTGAAGCAGAAGGAATGATCTTCGGATTTGAAGCGCACTTGAAATAATGATGTTTTTATGTGCTGGAAGATTGGCAACATTCTTGTAGCGACCTTGCTTATTCTTCAAACCTTGGAAAATTCTCTTTCATTGGAAAAGTGATTAACAAATATTATGTGACACATCCTACCTATGCAAACATTTCAACTTTATCTTATAAGAAGCAAATGACAAAGGACTTAAGCAAAAACAAATCACACCAAAATGAAAATTAAAGTATAAAAGGTGCAACCCACAAAAGTAAATAGGCTCAGAACAGGTTTGGATAGAATAGGCTTAATTTTAAGAACAAGAAAGGTTGTAGTAGGCTTAGGGAATAACATCTCCATTGAACCAAAGTTGTTGGGGAGAATCTCTTGTATCAAAAGGAAAAGTTACCAACTAGAAAATATAACAATGATCAACTTGCCACCAACTTTTTTATCAGTGACAAAGACAAGTGCAAAGACCTTAGTAAAACAAAAAGGGTAGCTACTGCATATGAAGGTAAAAAGTTCAAACAAGAAGGTAACATAAGAGAAGACTTGCAATATAATAAACTGATAAATAAATTGATAAATTGTCAAATAACAATATATTGTCACACGAGCTTAGATAATCCTTGTAGGTTCTTAAATCCTTGTTAATATGCATTATTCTATGAAACGTTCCTTGTAGTTTCCTAGAAAATGCACTTTGCATTGTGCAAGCTGGATTTGAATTTACTAGAAATAAATAGTTAATACTTGTGCATTACATGGTATGAAATTATGTTGAGATTGAAGATAAAAATGTTATATGAAAAATCCACAAGTATGTTAGTGGATTATACATCAAATAGTCTTATTGGTTGTAAATATCTCACCAAGACTTATAGGTAATTATAGTCTTCCTCACTCAAAGTTTGAAGGCAATTTTTAGGTATAGGACTGATTTTCTAAATAGAATTGCATGTCAGTTGCACATATTGAGGGGCCTTTCCCTGTTAAAGTGTTGACTGAGATTTTAGGTGATTTGCAAGTAGAAAAAATAACATGGGTTTCGCACAAACATAAAATCTGAAAACTAATGACCACCCTGTTGACACAAGGAAACTAATGACTATTGTAGGTAGGGAGTGGCACTATGGGGTATATCATAAAATGCATTGATACAAGGAAATAAATGATCACTATAGGTAGGAGTGGAACTAAGGGGTCTATCAATAGACATTCTGCCATATCCAATCTAAACTACAAGCTCTGTCAAAAAGAATGCATTAGTGGTGTGACTTGTTGTTAACCCTTAGATTTTCACCCTTGAAAATATTGAGGGTTAAGAGTCAGCATGCAACATTTTGGTTGGCATACTGAGATTTTACAAGAGTTTATCACTTATGTTGAGCAGGAGGTTGGTTCCCACATGAGGCAGGTACATGATCAATACATGGTTGCTTGGTTAAAATTCATAGTTAACTTAGTTTCATACATTTGAAATAGATATATACACATAACAGGGGTTGCTAAAATTTAGGAGACACGGTTTGAGTGGGTCTCTTGGCAGTTTGAGGCAGTTATGAGCATATAGTATGAGTCCTTGCAGGATTCTAGGCTCGTTGACACTTTTCCGGGTGACGTCCAAGAAATTTCTACTTTTAGTAGGTTTTTCTCTAGGCCCCGGATTCAGATTCTGAGAGCGCAATATTGATCCTTAAGACATCTAGAGTCTTTTGGGCCTTTTTCGGGATGATGTGGCCCAGTTTACTATTTTTAGCAAGTTGAGCATCAGGGCCCGCATGTCAGTTATGATCACATATTCGAATCCCTTGTGAATATATGAGATCAATGAGTATAAATTCAAGGGTATTCAGACGACTTTCTATTTTTAGTAGTGTGGCGGTGGCCTCCCAGTCATCCTGGATGATGTGGACAATTTCCTAAAATTTAGGAGTGGGGTTCTATTTTTATAAGTTTCTATATTTAGAAAGTCCAATCATCACCCATGCAGTGCCAAGTGGCACCCTCGGAGTTCGACATATGGAAACTCTACGAAACTATGTGGAATCCACCTAAGCATATGGAACATATTCCCAATATTCGAGCATGTGATAATTAATTAATGATGGGAGAAGGGGTCGCATGAGTTTATCCTTATACTCATCCTCATGATTGAGTTAATTGAACTTCACTCATGTGTTGGTAGCTAAATATAGCCTTCAGCTACCCCTTTACTCCAGTTGACTTGGGTGCTTTTCTCACTCTCACTTCCACTCATTCTCTCTTCTTCAATGTGCCTTCTCCTCTCTCATGCATGTGGAGGCATGGCTAGTTAACTAGAAGCATGTCTCAGTTACATGGACATGCAGTTATGTTTATCCTCTCTCATGCATCCATGCGCCTCACCTACCCCCTATCTCTCACTTAACTCACCACTCACTCCATTCATGTGTCCTTAAACTAGTATGGCGCACTCATTCTCCTCTCTCCATGCATTCAAACTCACACTCACACTCACTTATCTCACTACTCCTATTCCACATCCACTCAGACTCTATTATTATCCTCCTCATGCATCCTCTCTAAATCCTTAAGGTTTGTGCCCTCACTAGCTATATATTGGATGTTTTCCATTGGTTATTTCATCGGTTCTTGCACCAGCATCATAGTGTCTCTCTCATTCTTCTCTCTCTCTTTCTCTAGTCTAGTGACTCCTCTTTGAGAAAAGTAGTCATTGTACAAGTTGTAGGCTTGTCAAGTGTGGTATAATCATCTCTCTTGTAAGCTTCATCAATAAATAAGTGTGTGTTTGTCATTCAAACATATTTTCTTGGTGGTATTATGGTAATTTTGTAATCTAATATGTCAGTTTATGAACTATTTATCATGGTTAATTTTGATCGTTTTGAATAGTTTTCATCTACTTTCCAGTCTATTATCATTGTGCTAACACTACAAGTTCCCTCCAAGCATATAAGATCGATATTCTCACTGTTTTGGACCACTTTTAAACATTGTCCAAGACAAAATAGCTCACTGATTTTTAATTTTGAACGCAGAAATAACTCCTTAGATCAGCCAGCAAGGTGCTTCATTGTGCCAAGGGAATCCCCCCAAAGGCTACCAAGCACTATTCCAAATGGAAAGGGGTTTGGTCAGTGACAATTGGGGCCCTACTCCTTGAATTAACCAAGTTTTAATCGATGTAATAACAAGTTATATCAGCTCAATTGGAGGGTGGAAATTTGTGCTAACAAATTGGTGTCGTTGTCGAGGAACGCAAGCCTTGGTAAACGACATTCGGTGAGTTTTTATTTATTATTTTAATTTATTTTTCTCACCTGGTGACTCATTGGGATACACGGGAGACTTCACAGGGGACCATGCGCAGATCATCTAGGTTCGACCCCACACAAGGGATTTACCCATCCCTTAGTGATCTGGAACACCTGTTCCGGAATAATTCTTTCATGACTCCTACAGTGAGTCATGTCCTCACAGTGGGTATAGTTGTTCTAAAATCAGTCCAAGTATCTCTTTCATTTAATTCTTCAACTCCTAGTATTGTGGTAAGTACTTCGACACCTTAGGTATCACCTTTCCCTTCCTCATATCCTTTGGTCATAGTTCCAAGTCCTAGTCCTTTGGTTATTTCAAGTTCTAGTAGTATGGTTGGACAAGTGACCAGGTTTACATTCAATACTTATGGTCCCTTAGACATAGTGGCCATTCCAGGAAAACCTCAGGCTTTGCCTACTTCTAACTATGTCAAAAAATTTCCCAAGTTTCAGGGTAACAATGACATAAATGCGCAAGATCATATTAACCAATTCTTGAAGGTATGTGATGATGAGGGAGTTGAGCAAGAATGGAATTAACTATGAAGATGTTCGTTGCTACTTTGGAGGGAGAAGCATTTTCATGGTAAAAGAGTCTCCAGAGCAATTCCATCATAGGATTGAATCCATTCTTCGAGAAGTTCTTGGAGAAATGGGGCGACAAACAGGATACCTCTTTCCTTAGAAATTTTACTGATCTTAATAAGAAAGAGAATGAAACTGTTTTGGAATTTAACACTCATTTCAAAAAATCTTATCATAAAATTCCAACTACTCTTAGACTTAATGTTGATTTTGCTTTAATTTCGTATTTAGAGAAGTTTGATGGAATTTTGGGTGTTTTGATCAGGAAAAAAGAGTGTCTCGTTGGATGTTGCTTATCAGGTGGCCATTACTACAGAGAAACACCTTTCCTTAGCCTTCAAAACACAAGCCCCACTTAGTTTGTTGCTTGACCCACAATATAACATAACTTCTAACCCCCCTGTGCAAACATTTCCTGAACCTAAGCAAGAAGAGGGAGCCTCCAAAGATGCAACCTTCCAGTTAGTGAACAAATTGAGAAATAGGTTAGTGAAGATGGAAAAGATGCTCCAAAATCAGTTAGTTATCTCTCAACCTAAGCCCATCAACCATAGGAGGCCTTACCAATATCCAAACAAGAATGAGGATCCCAAACCCCCAACCCAAGCACCTAGGACAAATTACATTGAGTATGCCTCATCCCTTTTTTTTTGAGCATGTAACCTTCCTCATAGTGAATCCTCATGCGCTATATTTTCCCAAACATCACATATTTATCAGTAGGTAGAGGATCCATCCGGTAATGCAGATACCACTTTGAACATGGTGGCCAAATTTGAACCGATAGGGGACCCTGATGCTTTCCATGCCTCAAATATTATTAAGGATAAACCTCATAGCACCTTTCAAGTCCCACAAGATCAATGGAAATCCTTATATCCTGAATTCCATCCAGTTCCCACTCGGCATGTGACTCAGGAAGACATCCAGAGATCCAATGAAGTTGCATCAATCAGGGTCGCAGACATCACGCAGTAGTATGCGCACAAAGGAAAAGCTAAAATTCCTCCAGCATTTCCTAGAGGTGAGGTTTCTACTACTCATGTAAGAAACCCTCCCCCTTCTTTATTACCTCTTCTAGTTCCAGTTCGATCTGAACCATCCCATTTTTCATTAGAGAATGAGATTTCTAAAATTAGGATTCATGTTCCTTTGAGAGAGTTAATTCACATTCCTAGTCACAAAGAGATCTCGGATAGGTTCCTGGGAAATAAGGGGGAGGTTAACCTGGAAAATGAGTGTCCACACATTTTCCTTGGTCTTAGTAAGGCAAATAGTAACCCCACTCGCTTCTATTGTGCATTGATGGTTAATGGGTTCATTTTGTGAAATGACATGCTAGATTATGGTGCATCTAACAATATCATGACTCTTGACGTTATGCGTGAGCTTGGATTGCAGATCACCATGCCTTGTCGGAATGTGTAGGCATTAGATGATAGGGAGGTTCCTTGTTGTGGGGTTATTAAAGATTTACAGGTATGTTTGAAGGCAACCCCAAGGAGGATGCTAGTCATGGATATGCTCCTTTCGAGACAATGGTCTGTAGATGTAGGGGGTTCCATGCAGATGGATTTATCTTATGCTGACATTCCCATATCCTAGGTTGAAAAGGTAAGAATTTTTAGAGAACATAAAATGTTACACAATGTTGAGGATCCCCGAGTTAGAGACAACGATATTCTTTACCCTAACATAAGAGATATGGAGGCGCAAGAGACAGACTTGGGTGCATACATGCTTTCAGAGGTTCTGAAAACACCTATGCCTTTTGTAGCAGAGAGTGAACTTGAGCATTTGTAGGTGTGGTCCATGAATTTTGATGGTGCGATTTTATGACAGGGATCAAGTGTTGGGGTGGTCATCACTACTCCTTCAAGTATGGTATTTTCGTTTTCTTCACATTTAGAGTTTGATTGTACTAACAACATGGCAGAGTACAAGGCTTTGCTATTTGGTTTGTGGAAGGCTAGGAAGATGGGTATCAAAATATTGAAGGTTCAAGGTGATTCTGAGCTTATAGTGAATCAGATAACAATGAAGTGTGAATCTCGGAACCAACGACTGAAAAAAGTATAGACATGCAGTGTGGGATGAGATTGAGTATTTTGATGCATTTAACATTTCTCACATTGATAAGACTTTGAATGAAATGGTTGGTTCTTTGGAAATTGTTTCTACCTTGTTTAAACCTTGGATGACTAACCCTTACATTACACATTTAGTTGAGGTTTTTGTTCATCCTTATGTTCCAGATAACATAGTCTCTCATTAATTTTTTGAAGATGATGGACATATTTTGAACTTTTTTAATTATGCTAATGAGTTTGATAATCATAACATTGATGAGATATAGGAGGGTGAGGAAGTCTCGATGATTTAATTTCCCAAATTAAATTTTGCATGAGAGGGGTGTGTGGAAAGCCCTCCTTTTTCTCAATTTTTTTTCTCTATTTTTTAAATATTTTTCCTTCAAATGTGTGTTAGTCAAAGTTTGACTTTGACTTTGACCTCCTTGGTTGAGGTTGAAACTCCTGCCAGATAAGACAGAGTCAGAATTGGACGCAGAGCATGTCGTTAGAAAGGTCTCGACGAGCTCGTTGAGAATGTGCCATCACTAATACGATATGATGACACCTACGCCCCCAATTTTGGCTAGTAACATTTGTAGTCTAAAACCCTAATTTTCCTGTAGGGCCCACAAAAATACCCAATCTTGCAAAACGTGCCAAATCACCATACGATATCCAATTGGGGAAAAAAAGTACCTTCATAAAGGTGTTGAAGATTAATTTGATGAGGTAGCCATGGATTTATGAGATGAGGTTGTTAACCATTGTTTTAACTTCCCTAAAACTCTTTTATGCTAGTTGATCAGACTGTCCCACCTAAACCAGTTCAGATACTTGTGACAACTCTAGTTGGGTCTTCCGATGTCGGATTGAGGAAAATGAGGCATCGTTGCAAAGGTATATGAGTATTATACATCTTGAAATGCCTGGTTTTCTGATTCATAGGCTGCCAATGGTAACATTTTAACCCTGAAGCACAATTACCAATCTAGCCCGTGAAACTAGTCACAAATTTGTGAAGGTTCATTCTTCTCAACTAAGGGTCGAAACCAGGCACACGATATACCACTGGAAAGGTATCGCACTTCCCTACATCACATATAGGTCTGATTTCCCTTTCAATTATGTTATCATAACAAAAACTGACCAGGAAGTCATACTGCCAAATTCATCCTCTTCACAGTCTATTCAAAGGATGCACAGAAGACCACTACAACCATTGCAACCTCAACACATTCTATCTAACAAAAAAATATTGTCAAAGAGACAAAAGATATTGTTTCTTCACCTACAATGGTGCCTACACAATGCCCCATCCAACCCAAAGACAACAGGTTGGTGGAACAAATTCAACCCCTCCAACAACAGGTTTGTGACAGTCTTCCACAAGATAAGAAGCACAACTTCTCCAACAAGGCACACAACTCACCAAGATTCAGATTCATAAAATGATTTCCCCTCTTCTCTGAGCACTCAACGCAATGGAGACCATTGGTTCCTAAGGGGGGAGGATTGATCCAGGTGGATATTGGTGGCCACCCACCTGTTCTCACTGGCTCCTCTTGTCAGTTTTTAGTGCAACATGTTCGTTTGCACATCTTTGTAATTGTGGGTTCTACACTTCCAAGGTTGTATGAATCCATACACATCTTCCAAGTGGATATTGATGGCCTCCCATATAATCCAACTGGCTTATTTTGTATGTTTTCATGTCAGCACATCTTGTTGTACTTACAAGGCCATTTTGGGGCCTTAAACAATGTTGTTTTGGCTCGCCACAGTCGAACTATAGACAGAGTCATAGTTTAATAATGTAATGCATATTTCTCGAAAATACCTTTCTTACGAGCTATCACGCGCCTAAAACGGAGATCAAATGCAAAAGTTACGACCCCGGGAAGTTAATATACTAACTTACCCAAATGGGGTCCACATGACTTTTGGCGTTTCCTCTCCGAGGGTTAGGTTTTTGGATGTCTAGAGTTTTGGTATTCATGCTTATCATAAAAATGCCTTCAGATCCTCATTGTAAACATATTCTTGCGAATGAGCACAGTCATCACATATCTTCTCAGAGATCGAGTTTCCACCATTCTAGCGAGTCTTGCACTCTGTATTTTTATAGTCTCTTTACAATTATTTCATTAATATAAATCAAGTATTGTTGTATTTCTCTGTTTCTGGAAATTTTCATGGGTATTTCAATGAAATATCTCTTCTCTCATTTCGTTCCGAAAATAATCCGGATCAGAGGGGGAAGAGGAAGAGGGAGGAGTAAGATAAGGGATAAGATAAAGAGGAAAAGCAAGAGGGGGGAATAACAGGAGGAGTGTAAGAGGGAGAGGGATAAGAAGAAGAGGAGGAGGGTGGAAGAAAAATATTAATAGGGAGGAGGAGGGATCAAAGAAATAGGAAAAGGAAGAGGAGTAAGAGTGAGAGGGAGAAGAGGGGGAAGGGGAGGAATAATTTGGAGGGAGAGAAATGTTGGGGGTGAGGGGAGGGGAAGAGGGGGAGAATGGAGAAAGAAGAGGGGGCAGGAGAAGAAGAAGAAGAAGAAACAGAGGAATCCTAGAGAAGAGGGGATGAATAAAAAGAGGAGAGGGGAAGGAAGAGTGAGAGAAAGAGATAAAAATGAAGGGAGGAGGAAGAGAGGACCCTAAACCTACCTTCTTCTTTTTTTAAATTGTAAATTTCATCTCTAAAACCCAAATCCCATCTTCTATTCAAAACCCAAATCCAATCTTCAAAATCTAAATCCCAACTACCATTTCCCAAACTCAAATCCTATTTTGTTTTAAATCTACAAATTAAAAAAATAGGGCGGGGGGGGGGAGGAATGATCC
>ML793908.1:583408-608942 GCA_009831015.1 Picea engelmannii
ACCTAGGATTTATTTTTCCCAAGGTTTTTCCTTGTTTATTAGTCATAATTAGTCATTATCCAGTCTCCTATATTTTAGGGGAGAATATTCCACCTGGAGAATATTCTCTTTCAGTTGACACTTCATTTTGACTAGTTAAGTTGAGTCTAGATGTTGCATTGGTTTTGTCACCATGCAACATTGGGATAATCACCATGCTAATGCACACTTGCCTTGGGATCATCACTAGAATGACGCATTACCCTTGATTCCTTAATCTACTCCTTACTACACTCTGTTCAACCAGTTAATTGAAGACTAGTTGACTAGTTAACTCAACTAGGTGGCAGTTCACTCCCGTAACTGCCTGAGAGTATAGACTAGGTGGCAGTTCACTCCCGTAATTGTTGGTATGTGTCCAGATCACTCTAGACCACCACTATGGTGCATTGATTCTCCTTCAATGTGCATTCATTGATTTATACAGAGTATATCATGTGTAAATTATTCATTATTCATTACGGTTAATGAGAATTCTTCTATTCTTTCTCTCCTTCTTCTTCTTTCTCAATTTCTCTCTGCAAATGTGTATAGTATTTTATAGCTAGATATATTATGTGTAGGTTCAACACATTTACATGGTATCAGAGCTGACAAAATGCTAAGCAAAATCTACACCAAAATAATTTGCAGGTACAAAAGATTGAAGACAGCAGAAAGATGGATTTCCAAAAAGAATTCATTATTACACCTTACAACTACTTTGCATGGAAGGAGAGAATAATGATTCATCTCTAAACCAGAGGATTGTATAGGTTAAACTTGAATACATATACAGAACCAACATCAGCCATAGAAAAATCCAATTACTTAAATCGGATGGATGAAGCACTCAGAACGATTTGCAGTCTTGTTTCTCTCAATCTCCTTTTTCACATATCTTCTTGTAAGACTCTCAATGAAGCCTAGACCACATTGGAAGGGATCTTTTTAAAACATTATGATATGATGGGACACATGTTGGAGGTGAAACTTCTCACATTGGATCCAAAAATCTTCAACAATATCCAATATTTCTTTACAAAATTCAAGGATTTACTGTCGCAACTCAAATCTTGCGGGGTTGATAAATCTAAGGAGGAGAAACAAATGGTTCTCACCATTCTCTCCAAACTTGGTCTTGAATTCTCTGTATTCGTATCCACATTCCATTCTGTCAAATTCGCCTCTGGAGCCACCTGGAAGATGCCTTCTCTTGAGGACTTTATCGAATCCCTGACACAAGAGCAAACCAATCTCATCAACATGAGCAAAATCAAAGGCCCAAAGTCACATGCACTTATTATGCAATATGGAAGCCACCAATATCATAAATCTAAATATAAAGACAAAAATAAATCTCATGCACATCCGAAGAAGGAAGGGTACACAAAATCCTTCACCGATGCCTCTGGATCCAAAGGGGGAAATGGAAGAAAAGGGGAGAAATGCACGTACTGTCACAAAGGATTCCATCCATAATCCGCATTCATGAAAAAAAAAATAGATCTAATGTCTCAAATACTTCAACAAAACAATCTTGGAGATCACATCCCCGAGGGTGCCAAGAAGAAGAATCCAGAAGATTTGAATCCCAAGAAAGGCAATTCTATCCATCCCTTGATTGTCATCAACTCCTCTCTTGATGCTTGGATCGTAGATTCAGGAGCATCACATCACATGGCTGCATCAAAAGCAATCTATTCTTCATTGGATGCATGCAAAGTTCCTCCTATTATGATGGGGGACAACTCTTCAGTCAAATTCACTGGCAAAGGAAGGATTGAACTCACCAATGGAAGCTTCAAGAATGTGTTGTACGTTCCCAAAATGTTTGTCAACCTTCTCTCTATGTATCACATGACGAATTCTGACACTGGAAAGAAATTCATATTCACACCAAATGCCCTAGACATCTATGACATGCAAACCAACTCTAGGGTTGCTACCGGTGACATAAATCATCAGTCTAGATTGTATACATTTTCTAGATTCATTGAACTTGATTCTTCTTTACTACTTAATCATGATGATGAAAGTAGTAGGATATGGCATGAAAGGTTTGGGCATTTGAATTTCAGATACATTCAACAGCTTAGCAAGAAAATATTGGTTGATGGTCTACCAGACATCCATTTCTCCAAGGGAGTATGTGAGGGATGTGTTCTCGGAAAACACCCTCAAGAGAAATTCGACAAAGGAAAGTCTCAGAGAGATTTTGCACCTTTAGATCTGATCCACAGTGACCTTATGGGTCCTTTTCCGCATCCATCCATCAAAAAATAAAGGTTTGTTCTCATTTTTGTTGATGATTTCTCACGTTTTACATGGATCTACTTTCTCAGGAAAAAATCCGAGGTCTTTCAACACCTCAAAGATTTCAAAGCCCTGGTTGAGACACAGTCCAGAAAGAAGATCAAATTCCTCTAAAATGATAATGGGGGAGAGTATGTCAATCATGGTATCCATAATATTTATAATGAGGCAAGGATTCAGTTGTAGCACACAGTTCCCTATACTCCGCAGCAAAACGGAGTTGTTGAGCGAAAAAACAGATATCTAAAGGAGATGGCATCTTACATGTTGCATGCAAAGTCACTACCACATAGACTATGGGTCAAAGAACTTAATTGTGCAACATACATCCAAAACAAATCTCCCCATAGACCTGTCAAGGATACGACCCCCTACGAGGCTTGGAGCGGCCTCAAACCGAAAGTGACCCACTTTCTCATTTTCGGTTCACGTGCATTGGCCCAGATTCCCTCTGAAAAGAGAAAGGCACTTGATCCACATAGCATTGAGTGTATTTTTGTTGGATACCCCGACGGTGTGAAGGGATATAGTCTTAGTGATCTTTCCTCGGACCGGATCATTATTGAGAGTAGTTTCCAATTCGAGGAAAGTGTCTCACATGTACCTCAGCAATCGCATGCAGACACGTTCGTTCTTCCACATGTCCAAGATGATGAGCATGCACATGTCGACTCTTATTCAGACGAGAGTTTTGATTCAGAGGAATCGGATGATTCATATTCAAAGTCAGTATAGTCAGATGCATATTCAGAGCATCCAGATGCAATTGTAGAGATAGAGAAAAGGCCCAAGTGGGCACAGACTACTCTTCAGGATGCAGGGGATCTCGTTGGTGATCCAGCCGATACTAGGAGGACTCAATCTAATTTTGAGGAGCCTCATGTTGCACTCACTTCCACTGAACTATTTCCCTCCAAGCATATTTTCTTGGTTCAGTATTCAAATCCACAGTCTTATGGCAAGGTTGCTGGAAATACCTTTTGGGAATCCGCCATGCAGGAGAAGTACAACTCCCTCCTCGAGAACCAGACTTGGGATATGGTTCCCCTTCCTTATGGAAGGAAACTTGTCAGATGCATATGGGTCTACAGGACCAAGAGCACAGCGGATGTATAGATTAGCAGATACAAAGCCAGGCTTGTTGCCAAAGGATTCCAGTAGGTGCATAGCATTGACTATGATGAGACCTTCTCTCCAGTAGCAAAGATGGATTCAATACAATTGGCACTTACCATTGTGGAAACCAAGGGATGGGAATTCCATCAGATGGACATCAAGAATTCATTTCTTCACGGTGATCTCTCTGAGGATATCTATATGGAGCAGCCCCAAGGATTTATGTAGGACTCATATTTGGTATGTCGACTGAAGAAGTCCCTTTATGGCCTCAAGTAGGCTCCAAGGGCATGGTATGCCAAGATGGACTCCTACCTGTTGTCACAAAAATTTTTACGTTGTAAATCAGACCCAAATCTCTACATGCTCAGGACGGTTGATTCACTTCTACTATTAGTTCTGTATGTTGATGATTTTTTTATCATCGATTGCTCGACTTCAGCAATTTTCGCAATCAAAAGGATTCTACATGACAGGTTTTTTATGAAGGACATGGGTCCACTACACTTCCTCCTTGGACTCGAGATCAGTCAGGATGCACCAGGCATCAAATTGTCTCAGGCCAAGTATGCACGAGATCTCCTTGAGATATTTCACATGACAGACTACAAGTTTGCTCCGACTCCTTTCCTATCAGGAGTCAAACTTGAGGATGGCAAGGAGACTCCATTGGTTGACAACACATTGTATAGACAACTAGTGGGGAGCTTCTTGTATCTCACACACTCCAGACCAGACCTATCCTATGCAATTGGCGTAGTTTCCAGGTTCATGCAGGAGCCTCATGAGCTACATTGGAAGGTCGCAAAGTGTATCCTTCGATACGTACATGGCACCATCACCTTTGGGATTCATTATGCAGCAGACTCTACATTAGATCTCATCGAGTTTACTGATTCTGACTGGGCTGGCGATAACATTGATCGCAAGTCCACATCTAGTTACTCACTCAATCTTGGTTCTGGGCCTATCTGTTGGTCGAGAAAGAAGCAAGTTGACATTGATCTATCTTCATATGAGGCAGAGTACAGAGGGGTAGTTAACATAACCATTCAGGCTATGTGGCTACAACATTTTATCACTGAGTTGGGAATTCAATTTCATAGGTCGATCGTTATCTGGTGTGACAACCAGAGCACTCTGAAGTTCTGCAGAGATATAGTTTAGAGGCATCATACAAAGCAAATTGAGATCCACATGCACTACTTCTGGGACTTATTACATGAGGGGATCATCAACCTACATTTTTTTCCTTCAGCAGAACAGACGAAAAACATCTTCACCAAGACCTTCACTGAGCAGAAGTTCCATTCTTTGGGAAGTCGTCTTTGAGTGAAGGACATATTTGCCTAGCAACCGTAGTTATTCTTTTTACATACATTGTACCTTGAGGGTGGGGGGGGGTTCCCATGAGGTTTTCCCTCTTTCCTCACTTTATTTCAGTGTATCTTTTGTATTTGGGTACCTAACATGACCTCGTTGTCGGGACCCATTCTTTATTTTCACCATAGTGATGTTCAGGGGGGGTGTTGGAGTTACTTCACACACACCTAGGATTTATTTTTCCTAAGGTTTTCCCTTTTTTAGTATTCATAATTAGTCATTATCTAGTCTCTTATATTTTAGGGGAGAATATTCCACTTGGAGAATACTCTCTTTCAGTTGACACTTCAGTTTGACTAGTTGAGTTGAGTCTAGATGTTGCATTGGTTTTGTCACCATGCAACATTGGGATCATCACCATGTTAATGCGCACTTGCCTTGGGATCATCACCATACTGACGCATTACCCTTGATTCCTTAATCTACTCCTCACTACACTTTGTTCAGTCAGTTAATCGAAGACTAGTTGACTAGTTAACTCAACTAGGTGGCAGTTCACTCTCGTAACTACCTGAGAGACTAGACTAGGTGGCAGTTCACTCCCGTAATTGTTGGTGTGTGTCCATATCACTCTATACCACCACTATGGTGCATTGGTTATCCTCCGGTGCACATTCATTGATTTATACAGAGTGTATCATGTGTAAATTATTCATTATTCATTACGGTTAATGAGAATTCTTCTATTATTTCTCTCCTTCTTCTTTCTCAATTTCTCTCTGCAAATGTGTGTAGTATTTTCTAGCTAGATCTATTATGTGCAGGTTCAACACATTTACAACTATAAATAGATAAGAGACTATGGCAGTATAGATATGTGTGAATGTTTGATTTGATGAACCTTTGTATAAAAGGTCAATGTATGTATTTTCTATTATAAATAGAAAATGGATAAGTGTTGCATAATTGTTGAAAGGGGGGTTTGTCAAGATAGACCATGGATGTTATGAGAGAGATGGTGAGGGGAACCAGAAATGGTTGAGATGACCCCCCACCAAACCAGTACCTTACTGGAATTAATGGCTCGGACCCAGAACATTTCTATGACCCATAAATGAATTACCAGTCAAAGTGGTAGTTAGAAGAGTCCTCCTCAAGAGTTAATGAGGAGATGGGGTAGAGTACCCATTTGCAAGACTTCCAGACCTGACCATGATTTGGGGATTCAGACCCATGCAACCTTGCTAAGGAAGAAAAGAAAGAGGTAATTCTGTGGGAAGAGGCAGGGAGTGATCAATCATATGTGCGAAGAGAGCAGAGTCAGAAGAGAAAAAGAGTGGTTACAACTCTCTGGTTCAAGGAAGAATTGGGTAATAAGATTGTTCTGGGTGCAAGAATCTGTGGGCAAGCTTTCCATTACAAGATGATAAACGAGGTTGACGAGTGACTATGGAAGTACTTGTGCAGACCTCCTTGCTTGGTATAGATAAAACCGGTGGCCAATATCCCATGGGAGGAGGAGAGTAACCTCCATCCCTGACTGTGATCGAGAAAGAATAAAGAGTCTCTCTCAAAGCATCATGTTCTATCTCGGGGGTGGCCAGCGGTAAATCTGTTGGGAGTGGGCTATGGTTGGGCGGAAACAAGCACCCCTTTCAGCAGTCGCTTCACAAACTTTGTTTTTCTGATAAATATTTTTCATACTCTGTGTGTTGGAATTAAAATGATGAGTTAACATATTTATATGTTTATGACTGAGTTTTGTATTGAATTATTAAGGTAGAAATGTGTATTGCTTCTCTGTGAACCCATGCTTTCAAGGGTCTTTTGTTTACTTCAGCTGAGTATTTAGAGAGATAAGGGTTGTAAGCCTACAAGAGTGTTGGGGAAGGGTTTACTGGAATTCTCAAGTCCTGCCTACCTCTAGATTCTACCTTCGTGGGAAATAAGTTCAAACCCTATGGAAGGAGGGTGCCTCCTACAAACCATCTTTCACCCGTATGACCGAGGGCTCATGCCCATGTCCTTAACCCATTTACGGCTAAAGGAATTAGTGTTTATCCCACGATATTTTTTGAAGGACCCATGTGACTAAGGTCTAGGAACCTTGTGTTAGGCCCGAACGGAGTCGAGCCTCTCTAGCTTCGGAACTCCGGGAGTTTGGAGCTCTATAGTGTTTCGACCTTATCATTTGTAAACAGGCTGAAGGCAACTGGTAGTTACAGTTACCCATAAGGTTGACTGGCGCATGGCGGTCTCCCTAACCGTGGCAGATAAACCTACCCCATTGTTAAACCTTGATCCATTCATCAATCAAGAAGTAACGCAAGCCACAGATCTGAGGGTATTCACGAGTCCCCATGGTTGTTGGATCTACATCGAGGTAACTTCGGTAAAGTCCTACTTCGGGAGAATAGGGATGTTAAAGCACCAAACTCACTGAACATCGAATTTACGAAGTGATGTGAGCCATGGATCTGGGGAGTACATTAAGAACCCCTCTTAGTCATTCAATTAACTAGTGGAGGGACCCACGTATGACACTTCGACAAAGTCCTGCTTCAAGAGAACGGAGTGGCCATTACGTTGAAACCTCTGAAGGCTAGAGCTACAAAGTAATAGAGGTTGTATATAAAGGGGTCACGTGGACACCCCTTGACCTTGATATCGAAGGGCATGGAAGGCTACCAGTCCGGGGTGAGGTGGCACACTAAAATCACCCAGGGTGATGTGGAACCACGTTTGACATGCTACGTGTCACATGGATTCATACGTTTCATAGACCCTATGTGCCCATTAAAACGTGACATGTGTCACCCACTATAGGGGCCACGTGTCATCTCTGCCATGTCGTGCATCACCCCTGGCACTTGCATGCTTGGCCCACTTGGCGGGAGGAGTATGTCACCATGTGTGAGGATGGACCCTTCGAGAGTTCGGGACTTTGGGACTCCGGAGGTGTGGGATGCAACATCGAGGATAAGCCGAAAGGCCCAAAGGACGGAGCCACGTGGAGATATTTTGGGCTCCTTTGGGAGTTCGAGAATTCAAGACTCCCGAGGATAGGTGTGCAGAAAGAAGAAGGGACATTCAATGACGAACTTTGAACTTCCCTCTAGGTCATGTGTTAAACGAAGACTGTGTCTAGCCATTGGATTGGATGGTAGATGAACCTCCCCGTGGACGCAGGAACTTGGGGACGGTACGAATGAGGTGGAGTCATGTGGGTGCCACATGGCCCATGTCCAATAATCCCAAAGAACTTTGGGGGGGCATAACTTGCAATCTAGAGCTCAGTTTTGAGTCTGGTGGTAGTCATTTGACAGTTACGCTTGAGTAGAAGAGAACATAGATCTCAGAGAGATGACCTGAGACGACTAAAGTAAGCGGAATTTTGATGCCCCATCAGTAGAAAGGGTACTTAGGGGTCGGGTGTGTTACAAATTGGTATTAGAGCATGGTTACAGCAATTGGCCTACTTGGGCTCATGAACGAGTTGCTTAAAAATCTTATTTGAAGAAATTTTAGGGGTGACACCCTATCTTACCCCTTTCCTAAAAGGATTAGTTAAACCTATATTGAAGACATGAATGAAATTTTCTATTGTTGTGTGTGTTTGGAAAATATGAACTGTGTGTTGTTCATGAACTAATAGACCATTAACTAAAAGAAAATGTTTTATTAGCACTCAAGCAGTCAGTAGACCGTAGGAAAAATACAACATAGAGGATGGTGACACACCATGAATTGGGGGAAATCTCCCACAATAGAGAGGAAGAATTTGATGAAAGGAGGGCAGTGGAAACCCCTCCATATTTGGATGAAAATGTAAGAAGCCTCATGGCATAATTACAGAGCTGTAAGGATGAAAATGAAAGGTTAATAAAAGAGTAGGAAAAACAAATTGAAATTAATGCAGTTCCACTGTAGAGCTTATCATATATACAAAGGTAGTTGCAGCATGGACCAGCAACCAGTCATGTGGACAGACATCATACGAAGAAAACCCGAGTCCACCTGAGATACGAAAGAATGGCCCTGAAAGCGGCCACACAAGGAGGAGCACCTCAAAGAAGGCACAACATGGAGCCAAGAGAAACTCATCGGAAGAATCCTCTGGTGAGGAAACTGACAACTCCAAGGAATCTTCTAGTAGAAAAACTAGTTTGCATTCCCAGAGGAAAAGAAAGAAGAGGAAATCTTCCAAGAGTCATGACCCTGAAGAATTCAAGGAAGCCAAACCACCCACTTTTGATGGAGAAATTAAGGAGGAAGAAGCAGAAGTTTGGTTGCTTGTCTTGAAGAAGTACTTCATATTCCATGACTACTCTGAAAATTTAAAGGTTCGAATAGCCATATTTAACTTGAATGGAAAGGCCTCTATTTGGTGGGAGGACCTTAGGAATGTGAAAGGGATCCATGAGAAGGACTTGTCATGGAAACAATTTGAGAAATACTTCAAGAAGAAGTATTTGTTAGAAAAAGAAATACTTTGATGGGAAGACCAAGGAGTTCTATGAACTCAAGTTAGGATAAATCACCATAGAGGAATATATAAATAAATTCCTTGAGCTGATAAGGTATGTGCCCTACATAAAATATGAAAAGGTAAAGATGCAACGATTTATTAGTGGACTGCCTTAGTCCTTTCAAGACATAATTGAATTTTATGAGCCAAAGACCTTAGAAGACACTATGCAGAAGGCAAGGTATTGTTATGAGCATTTCAAGAATAAGGCAGAACCTCACAAGGACTGGAAGAAGAGAAGCACTTGGGGATTTAAGAAGAAGGGGTTTAAACCTTCAAGATTCAAGATCTATGGGAAAGGTTCTAAGATGAGCCTTCCTGCTAAAAGTGTATACCAACAAAATTTCCCCTCTCAAAGTGGAAATAAACCCTTTGGAGCATCCCTAGGTAAGACTGATAAGACAAAGAGAGAACCCTTGAAATGTTGGGGTTGTGGAGAAGAACATCTACTGAGGGAATGCCCATATAGGAAACAAAACTATAGGAGGGTCTACAACATCCAAGAATCTACCAAAGTCAATGATGTGGCTAGGAGCATACCACATATTTATGCAGCCTTGGATAATATACAAGCCGACCACCAAGCCTCAGTGGTGGAGATGGAAGGTATGATTTCCAACCATCTAGTTTCCATTTTAATTGACCCTGGTTCTAATTTGAGTTATGTTTCCCCTCAAACTGTTGATAAATGCAAATTGAAACAAGTTAAACATGTTAAATCATGACTGGTACAACTAGCCATTGGAACCAAAAGAAAAGTAACAGAGGTCATACCAACATGTCAATTCATTATGAATGGATTACCCATCCAAGCAACCTTAAACATAATCCCTTTAGAATATTATGACATGTTGATTGGAATGGATTGGTTGGTTTCCCATAAAACCAAGTTGGACTGTTACAACAAAACTTTGGAGTCGGACAATGAAGAAGGGAGAAAGGTAATCCTACAAGGGATTCAAAATCATGTCTCAGTGAGACAAATATCAACCCTTCATGTGAAGAAGTATTGCAGAAAAGGGCATCCTTTGTATGCAATACAAGTGTTGGACTATGTTGAGGACAACAAACCAAGCCTAGATGATCACCCCATATTAAGAGAGTATAAATATGTATCCCCATAAGAGGTACTAGGTCTACCTCCAAGGAGATATATTGACTTTTCAGTAGAACTTGCACCAGGAGTGGTGCCAGTGTCTAGAACACCCTATAGAATGAGTACACCAGAGTTGGTTGAGCTCAAGCTACAACTAAATGAAATGATGGAAAAAGGCTACATTCAACCTAATGTGTCTCCATGGGGAGCACCAACTTTGTTTGTGAAAAATAAGGATGGCACACTTAGGTTGTGCATAGACTATAGAAAAATCAATAAGGTGGCCATAAAGAATAAGTATCCCTTGCCAAGGATCGATGACTTGTTTGACCAATTAAGGGGTGCTACAATTTTCTCCAATATTGACTTGAGGTCGGGATACCATAAGGTCCGAATTAAGGATGAAGACATACACAAAATATCCTTTAGGACAAGGTATGGTCACTATGAATTTGTGGTGGTGCCATTCGGGCTAACCAATGCACCAACCACTTTTATGTGCTTAATGAATAATGTATTCAGTAAATTCTTAGATAGATTTGTATTAGTTTTCATTGATGATATCCTAATTTATTCTAAGAATAGGGAAGAGCATGAAGAAAATCTCAAGTTAGTGCTTCAAGTACTAAGATAACATCAACTATATGCTAATTTTAGTAAGTGTGACTTTTTCCAGGAACAAGTCCATTACTTATGCCATGTTATTTCTGAAGAAGGGGTGGTAGTTGATCTTGACAAGATCAAATCCATTATGGATTGGCCTACCCAAAGGATGTATATGATATCAGATCATTTATGGACCTATCAAGATACTATAGGATGTTCATAAAAGGATTTTCCAGGATTGGTTGCCCAATCACTTCCCTTAAGAAAAAGGGAGTTAAATTCCTTTGGACATCAGAATGTGAAGAGAGATTTCAAGACCTGAAATGACTTCTAACCAATGCACCTATGCTAAATATTGCATATCTAAACAAGGACTTCCTTGTGTGTATAGATGCCTACAAGGAAGGACTTGGAGGAGTCCTTATGCAAGAAAAACATGTAATTTTCTATGAATCCAAAAAATTGAATGAGCATGAAATAAATTATGTGACCCATGATCTAGAATTGGTCGCCACATGCTTTAAAAATGTGGAGGCATTACCTCCTGGGTGGGAGATTTGTGCTTATGATAGACCATTGTGGGTTGAGGTACCTGTTTGATCAACCAAAAATTAATGTTGGACAAGCTAGATGGATGTCTCTTCTTAGTGAGTTTGATTTTGAAATCAAACGTATCAAAGGAAAAGAAAATAGGGTAGTTGATTCCCTTAGCAGAAGTGTGAAAGTGATTCACCTGGTAGTTGTAAGAACCTGTGAAACGAATGTTAGGGAGAGATTCAAGAGTGCACAAGAAACCGATGCATTCTTAGAAACTGTAAAATCATACTTAGAACAAGAGCCCACATGGATGAGGTACAAAGGTTATCAAATGTTGAATGATGGCCTGCTAACTTACAAAGGTAGGTCGTATATCCCGAATTATGACAACTTGAAGAGGTTCATGATGGATGAACTACACAAAATACCATATACTAGTCATACTGGTTATCAGAAGATGATTACAACCACTAGGAAACTGTTTTATTTTCCAGGACTGAAGAAGGACATAGTTGATTACTTAGCTAAATGTCTAGAATGTCAGCAGGTTAAAGCAGAACACCAGCATCTAGCAGGGATGTTGCAGCCCATGCCAATCCCAAAATGGAAATGGGAAACCATTTCCATGGATTTCATCACAGGATTACCAAAATTGGCCAAACAGAAGGACGTCATCATGGTAGTGGTGGACAAATTGAGCAAGTCTGTTCATTTCATTCCCGTCAGGTCAACTAGCAAGGTGATAGATATTTCTATTATCTTCATGAAAGAAATATTTTGGTTGCATGGCATGCCTAAGGAGATCATATCTGACAGAGATACAAAATTTACTTCAAGATTTTGGAGATCTTTAATGGTTGGTTTTGAGACATAATTGTTGTTTATTACAGCCTATCACCCTCAAACTGGTGGGAATACAGAGAGAGTAAACCAAGTATTAGAGGACATGTTAAGGATGCATGTAATGCATCAGCCTAAGAAGTGGGAAGACTACCTACCACTGATAGAGTTTTCCTACAAAAATGGCTATCAAGAGTAATTGAAGATGAGCCCTTTTGAAGCCCTCTATGGTAGACAGTGAAAGATTCCAATCAGCTGGAATAATCCAATAGATAGAATTACAATCGGGCCAGACATGATGAAATAAATGGAACAACAAGTAATTCAGATCAGACAAAATCTAAAAATAGCCCAAGATAGACAGAAGAGCTATGCAAACAGGAAAAGGACTCCCAGAGAGTTCAAAGCAAGGATCATATATATCTCAGAGTTAGACCCGGGAAAATCTCCTTGAGAATGGGAGCTTGTGCCAAGTTGGCACCTCGGTATTGTGGACCCTTTGAAATTTTGGATAGAGTGGGACCTGTATCCTATAGGCTATCACTCCCTCCCACAATGAAGGCACATGATGTTTTCCATGTTTCATTATTAAAGAAATATGTACATGATTCTAATCATATTATTGATTGGTCTGTTATTCAGGTGGAACCAGAGGGAGAATTCCTTCCATAACTTCAATGCATAATAGACAGGAAGGAGACTCCACTCAAAAACAAAACCATTTCACAGGTCAAGGTGTAGTGGAAACACTTTGGCCCAGATGAGGATACATGGGAAATGGAGGATGCCATGAAACATACATATCCATTTTTGTTTACGTCTGTACATACATAGCACATCGACAGATAGAACATCGAGGACAATGTTCCTTTAAGGGGGAGGGGATTGTAATACCCATGTTTCCCCCAGTTTGTGAATATGACTATAACTGACCAAGAGACTATGGCAGACTAGATATGTGTGAATGTTTGATTTGATGAACCTTTGTATAAAAGGTCAATGTATGTATTTTATGTTCTAAATAGAAAATGGATAAGTGTTTCATAATTGTTGAAAGGGGGGTTTGCCAAGATAGACCATGGATGTTATGGGAGAGATGGTGAGGAGATACATAAATGGTTGAGATGACCCCCCACCAAACCAACATCTTACTGGAATTAATGGCTCAGACCCATAACAGTTCTCCGATCCATAAATGAATTACCAGTCAGAGTGGTAGATGGGAGAGTCCTCAAGAGTTAATGAGGATATGGAGCAGAGTACCCATCTACAAGACTTCCAGAGCTGACCATGAGTTGGGGATTCATACCCACACAACCTTTTTGAGGAAGGAAAGAAAGAGGTAATTTCGTGGGCAGATGCAGGGAGTGAGCAAGAAGATCTGCGAAGAGAGCAGAGTCGGAAGAGCGATCTCGAGAAGAGAAAAAGAGTGGTTACAACTCTCTGGTTTGAGGAAGAACTGGGTAATAAGCGCGTTCTGGGCACAAGAAGATGTGGGCGGGATTTTCATTACAAGATGATAAACGAGGTTGAAGAGTGACTGTGGAAGTACTCGTGCAGACCTCCTTGCTTGGTATAGAGAAAATCAGTGGCCAAGATCCTGTGGGAGGAGGAGAGTAACCTCCATCCTTGACTGTCATTGAGCAAGAAGAAAGAGTCACTCTCAGAGCATCATGGTCTATCTCGGGGGTGGTCAGTGGTAAATCCGTCAAGAGTGGCTATGCCTATGGTTGGGTGGAAACAGGCACCCCTTTCAGCATTCGCTTCACGAACTCTGGTTTTCTGATAAGTTTTTTTATACTCTATGTGTTGAAATTAAAATGACGAGTGAATATATTTATATGTTTATGACTGAGTTCTGTATTGAATGATTAAGGTATAAATGTGTATTGCTTCTCTGTGAACTCATGCCTTGAAGGGTCTTATGTTTACTTCAGTTGAGCAGTTAGAGAGCTATGGGTTGTAAGTGTTAGAATATGAATGGATGTGCTCATTTTACCATCTACAATATCACTATTGTCACCCAACCATAGGTCGAAGCCACCCTCCGCACACCTTAACCTTGACTAAGAATCATTTTGGAAGAAAACCCTCAGCAAGAGAGACAAACAAAGGGTAGCACACCTTTCCCCAAGGATAATGCATCAAACAAGAGCTGATCAGATAGTCCAAACCATAACCAAGAGATAGTCCAAGCCAAAACCAAAATATGCTAGCTGCAGCAGCTGCAATGGCAACTCTCCTCCAAACTTACGTAGAAACTAGGCAACTGCAGTGCGCACAAGTGTTGCTCTACAATTCTGAGAATGTCTACCAGAATGAATATTGGCCTCTTGTATTTATACTAATTCTGGCTAACTGCCTGGGCCAACTTCTCATTTTGGGTGTCTATTTACTTAGTATATAATATTTTTGCTGGGCGACTTCTTCTCTTGTAGGCTAATAACCTAATATTCTATTCTGGTCAAGTTTACACGTGGAGGTAAATACCTCACGCAACCACCATAATATTAACACTCCCTCCTAGATAGGGAGGTATTTAAGACAATGGTCTTGATCACAAACATAACATTGAATCAGTAGCATTATTATAGTCGTACATACTATCTCAAGATTAGATCATGAGCACCATCATCACTATCAATATCATCAGTTGCATCATCTCTCAAAACCATACTCCATCTGAGTAATCAGACATGATGCTGGATAAGTCACTCACACCACAGAGTGACACAAGAGCCATTCTTCTAATCTGGACATATGTCCTAGATGAATAAATGTCCTGAACCATTTTCCGTCTAGGAAATCTTTGTCCATTGATCATCCATCTAGTTGATAATCATTTTCAACACTACTGATAGTCTTCAAGGAAATCGGAAAAATATCATTCAATAGAACACAATTGTGTCTATCCATAGTAGTACACAACTACAATCTAGTGGTATACTACCACACAAATACTTGATCAAACAGTGGAACACTTCCACCACAGTAGTATACATCTACCGATCTTCATAACAATCATCTTATATCAACCTGCACACAAACAATGTTATGATATAAAACGAATCATTTGGGCCATTCTTCCACTCACATCTGTGATATCTTGGAAGAGCATCTGCCCTCGAAAGGTCAAACATCAATGATGATCTATCTGGACTATTCTTCTCAAGCAAGGAAGAATAATTGTCCTGATTTCTGAGCCTAGACCATTCCCCACCCTGGGCCATTCCTCTGGCACTAAACAAAGTGAAACCTGGAGAGAATGAGTCTTCCCTAAGAAATGTTTGTCCTTGATTGTTGAACCTAGACCATTCCCCACCCTGGGCCATTCCTCCGGCACTAAACAAAGTGCAACCTAGAGAGAATGAATCTGCCCTAAGGAATGACTATCCGGACCATTTCCTCATGAAATGATTGTCCTGCACCAACCTCCAAAACGGACCATTCCCCATCTTAACCACAATGGGAAATCGTTGTCCGGCGAGGCGGGCCAGTATTCTTGAGTAACCCTCAAGAAGACAGACTGGCCTAGACCATTCCCCATGTTAACCACAATGGGAAATCACTGTCTATGGTACATCAGCAATCCATCGAACCATTTTCATTACGAAAATGACCGTTCGATCTGGACCATTTTCCGAACTGGAAAATGCCTATCCGTTAGAAATCTCAAACCACTTTCTGAACTGGAAAGGAACTGCTCATCCTAGACCATTTTTTGAACTGAAAAATGATTGTCCATAAATCAATAACACATCAGTGCTCCCTCCCAAACTGGGAGTCATCTCTTCCTTTTTCAATAGGGAAGTCATCTCCATGAGCTCTAGCTTGAGTACACAAACTCTTTCATCTTGGACAGAAGCTTTACCAAAATGTCTGCTTATCTGCTCATCTGTGGAGATATATATAGGGGAACCACTTTTTCCTTTCTGGACTTCATCACGGAGAATGTAATGCTTGATTTCAAATGTACTTCGATCTTTCTGGAACACTAGTTTTTCTCTGAAAGCTTCATATAGCTCTAATCAATAAAGTATATCATTGTTGGATTCCTCTTTGGTTCCTGCTAGCTCACAACATCGTGGCAAGGTTCAAACTGTAACATATCCAAGTGGTACTTCTTCTACCATCATGAGATATGATCTTCTAAGTAATCATCTTGATACAATATCTCTGTTATAGAAAATCTTCACCACTCTTCTGCTGTGCACTGGAGGTTCTCCACCAAGTTATCTTCTTCCATATGCATACAAGGGTCTCTTTCTGGTATGCTTCAAAGTCTTGAGGTTTCTCTTCATACGCTCTTTTTTCAATTGCTCTAGAGAACAATCTTTTCATTCATATGATGTAGAACTCCAACCCATGGATATTGTGGATGATATAAAGACTCGTGTAGAGGTATGTTTGGTTTATTGGAACAAGTAATCATCATAGTCTTCTCCCTCCATCTAGGAGAACCTCTAGTTCTAGATCTTGCAATGCTTGCATTCATATACATTGTTCGTCATTACAACTTTCAATTCCTTTGCTTGATTGCTTTTAGTGAGTTCATATCAAGCTGGTAATCTTGTGATTCTCGATACAATGACTAGTTGTTCTGGCTTCTCTTTCTTTCTTGGAATCTTCATGTTCTTCCTCATGTTTTTCTTTAGCTCTTGGGTCCATGGAGTTTCTTATAGATTCCATGCCTTAAAGATTCCACTTATTTCTTTCATCATAGGATCACGGATGTGGATGGACAACCAAGGATACTTTAAGGCTTCTCTTCAAAGAAGACTTCTTCTAATGTCGAACTGAGCACGTACCATTTTTCATGGTTGCTACCATGGATATATGCTTCATCATCTTCAATGGATCATAGGATTATCTCCCTCCTAATCCTTGCTTCATGTATGAGTGCATGTTTTATTTTTGGTGATATATAATCGGCTCTCTCCATCTAGGAGGGTCCATGCTTCCATCTGCATCCTTATTCCCTTCTGCAAAGTGTTATAAGTCTTTCTCCAATTTCCTATTGATTGCTGAATTCTTTCTGTCTTTGCTTCTTCTAAGTCTCTTCATGATTGATTATGATTTCCGCTTATCTTCTAATAGCTTCCACATGATTTGTTTGATGTATTTCATCCTTTCATGTGTATTATTTAACTTGTATAATGATAGCAATCCTTATCTTGGTGTTCTTCCATAGGTATAGTTCTTCTTGGAACACATTATCTTCCAAGAGATAAATATACAAGATATGTATAGAGACAATGCAAATAAGATATGTAGAAGAACTAAGAAGAGTATTGTTACCTTCAGAAGAAGAAGTCTCTTTCATCCTGCTTAGTCTTCTTTGTAGGCTCCTTTTCTTCGGCAACTGATGCTTCATGTTTCTCCTTCATTTTCTTTAGCTCGGGACAATGATTCTTGTAGTGACCATACTTTCGACAGTTGAAGCATTGTATTTCTGAAATATCTTTCTCTTGATTTGGGTTCCTCCTTGAACCAGGCTTCCTTTTGTTCCTGAAATTCTTGAATATTGCTATGAAAGCTTGATCATCATACTTATTTTGGGGTTTCTCTTTTGCACTGATCCTGGATTCTTCTTGAGCACGGAAAGTCCAAAGTTCTTCAAATGTAGGATACTCCTTCCTTGTGTTCATGCTTGCGGAAAATGCATCCCATGTCTTGTGAAGACCATTGAGTAATGTTTACCAATTCCTTCTCTGAAATATCTCTTTAATAGCTTGTAGTTGATCTCTTAACTGAGAGATCCTCACAAAGTATGATGTTATGTTGTCATCATCATTCATATTCATGTCACGGAGCTCATTCTTCGGACTCATTACTTGTCCAATGTTTCTGACTGAGAAGAGGTTTGTTAGGGCATCGTACATTTTCTTCGATGAGTCAAGATGGGAGATGTAGGGTATCAAGTGGTCTTTTATAGAGTCCACTATGATACTCATGGCATTGATGTCACCGTCTTTGAACTTTTCCATAACTGCAACGTTCTGCTGTTCTTTCTATTTTCCTTCTTCAAACTCTGGTTTCACGATCTTTCCTTTCACAATATCCAACACTTTATTCTTATCAAGGATGAGGTCAATCCTTGTCTTCCATGCTCTGAAGTTAGAAGCTCCATCTAACTTGTTTTCTGACTTCATGGAGTAGGTCATGGCTTCTTTGACTTGGTCAACCCTAGATTTGACCAAAAAACTCAAACTTGACGTCTTGTCTTGCTGAGAGTACTAGGAGATGTGCTAGGCTAGGGTGCACTGGTCTATCCAAAAATTAGGTCAACCCCTTCACTTAAGGTGCCTCAACGAGAGGATTAGGGTTTCTGCAACTATACCTACTAGTAACCCTAGTGGCAGTGCTTTGGTGACTGCTCTTGCTAGAAACCCAAGCGGCAGTTCTTCAATGAGCTTAATATCCTTATGGCTATGTTTCCTTCCAACAGTTTAGACTAAATGAAGGAGGTGTGGGCCCATAACCTATTAGAATATGAATGGATGTGCTCAGTTTACCATCGACAACATCACTATTGTCACCCAACCATAGACCGAAGCCACCCTCCGAGCACCTTAACCTTGACTGAGACTCATTATGGAAGAAAACCCTAGGCAAGTTAGCCAAACAAAGGTTAGCACACCTTTCCCCAAGGATAGCACATCAAAAAAGAGTTGATCAGATAGTCCAAACCATAACCAAGAGATAGTCCAAGCCAAAACCGAAATCTGCTAGCTGCAGCAGCTGCAACAGCGGCTCTCCTCCAAACTTGCGTAGAAACTGGGCAACTGCAGTGTGCACAAGTGTTTCTCTACAATTCTGAGAATACTTGCCAGAATGAAGACTGCCCTCCTGTATTTATACTAATTCTGGCTAACTGCCTGGGCCGACTTCTTATTCTGGGTGTCTATTTACTTAGTATATAATATTTCTTCTGGCCGACTTCTTCTCTTGTAGGATAATAACCTAATATTCTATTCTCATCAGGTTTACACATGGAGGTAAATACCTCTCACAGCTACCATAATATTAACAATAAGCCTGGAAGAGTGTCAGGGAAGGGTTCATTGGAATGCTTAAGTCCTGTCGACCTCTAGATTCTACCTTCATGGGAACAATAAGTTCAAACCCTATGGAAGGAGGGTGCCTCCTTCAGACCTTTCACCCGTATGACTGAAGGCTCATGCCCATGTCCTTAACCCATTTATGACAAAAGGAATTAGCGCGTAGCCCACGAGAGTTTTCGAAGGACCCATGCGACCAAGGTCTGGGAACCCTGCACTAGGCCCAAACGGAGCCGAGCCTCTCTGGCTTTGGAACTCCGGAGTGTTTCGACCTTATCATTTGTAAACAAGATGAAGGCAACTGATAGTTACGGTTAACCATAAGGTTGAACGACACCTGGCAGTCTCCCTAACTGTGGCAGATAGACCTACCCCACCATTAAACCTTGATCCTTTTATCAATTGTGAAGTAACGCGAGCCACAGATCCGATGGTATTTGGGAGTCCCCTTGGCCATTGGATCTACGTCGAGGTAACTTCGACGAAGTCCTACTTAGGTAGAATAGTTATGTTAAAGAACCCAACTCCCCGAACGTCGAAGTTACAAATTGCGTGAGTCGTGGATCTGGGAGTATGTTAAGAACCCCTCTTAGTTGTTTGATTAACTAGTGGAGGCACTCGCGTACGACACTTCGACGAAGTCCTGCTTCGATAGAACGGAGCGACCATCATGCCAAAACCTCTGAAGGTCGGAGCTACGAATTAATGGAGGTCGTAGATCAAGGGGTCACGTGGACACCCCTTAACCGTGAGATTGAAGGGCATGGAAAGCTACCAGTGCGGGGTGAGGTGGCATGCTGAAGTCACCCAGGGTGATGTGGACCCATGTTTGACATGCCACGTGTCACCTGGATTCATACGTTTCACAGACCCTATGTGACCATTAAAACATGACACGTGTCACCCACTGTAGGGGCCACATGTCATCCCTTCCATGTCACGCATCACCCATGACACTTCCCTGTTTGGCCCACTTGGCAGGAGGAGTATTCGGGATCCACTAGTACTTGCCTCCGCATCTAGTACGTCACCATGTGTGAGGGTGGACCCTTCGAGAGTCCGGGACTTCGGGACTCCGGAGGTGTGGGGTGCAACATCGAGGATAAGATGAAAGGCCTAAAGGTCGGAGCCACGTGAACAGATTTTGGGCTCCTTCAAGAGTTCAGGAATTCAAGACCGGAGGATAGGCATGCAGAAAGGAGAAGGGACGTTCAGTGCCAAACGTCGAACTTCCCTCTAGGTCATGTGTTAAACGAAGACTGTGTCCCGCCGTTGGAATTGATGGTGGATGAACCTCCCCTGTGGACGCAAGAACTTGGGGATGGTACGAATGAGGTGGATTCACGTGGGTGCCACATGGACCATGTATAATAATTCCTGAAGAACTTTGGGAGGTCATAAATTGTGATCTAGAGCTCGATTTTGAGTCTGGTGGTAGTCGTTAGAGAGTTACACTTGAGTAGAAGAGAATGGAGATCTCGGAGAGATGACTCGAGACGACTAAATTCAGCGAAATTTTGATGCCCCATCCCTAGAAAGGGTACTTAGGGGTCGTGTTTGTTGCTAAACTCTACTAAAAACCCTTGTGTGAAATGAAATGAGGGGGGCAAGGAAGATTTTAAGAACCCTCTATAAATTTATATTTATAATAAATAGGTGAATCCCCATGGTAAATAGGAAAAATTGAAGGTTATTTTATCAATAATATAACATGTATATATTAATTTTTGGTGAATCTTTTATTGAATTATATAATCTTTTAAAATCTTGGCAAATCTTTCACTGAATTATAAAATCTTGTAAAATCTTAACGAATCTTTCATTGAATTATAAAACCTTGTAAATTCTTGTCAAATCTTTTACAAAATTATAAAGCATTTTGAAGTCTTAGTGATCCAGGTGGATATTGATGGCCACCCACCTTCTCCAACTAGCTCAAAACAGTTTTCTGACAATTTTGGTAATTTACTATTTTTAGCAGTTTTTTGGGTCCTGAACTTCCGGAGCCATTTTGAGGCCCTAAACAATGTTTTTTGAGAAAACGGGGAGCAACATGGATCATGGATCAATATTGCTCACCCAAAAGTTTTATTCCTCGGATAGATCTTTCCAACGAGTTATCGTGCGCCTCAAACGGAGATCGTATGCCAAAGTTACACCCCTGGGAAGTTGACGTATCAACTACCCCCATCGGGGCCTACAAACCTTCTGGCTTTTCATCTTCCGGGTTTAGGGTTTGGGATTTTCCTTATGTTAAAAAGGCCCTTAGAGCCTCATTGTAATAATCATCTTCTCATGAATGCGAGTATCCATCACATCTCTTCTCAGAGATAAGTTGCCACCATTTTAGCAAGTCTTTCACTCTGTATTTTACAGTCTTTGTACATTTTCGTTCATTAATAGAAAATTGTGTATTACTGTATCTCTGTGTTTATGGTTGCATCTCTGATACATTTCTGTTATATTATTGGATATCTGCGATATCTCTGTGCATTTTTTTATTGTATCTCCGCTCTCATTTCGTGTTGAAAATAATCTGGATCAGTGGTATCAAAGCAGGTTGCTCTTGATCATTTTCCAGTGCATGTCCCCAACGAGGTCCGACTATAGCAAGTTGGGTCTTGAGCTTGTCTCTCTTGAAGACAATCACTCTCGCACGCCCAAGAAACCCTCCATGGCGGAAGAAAAGAAAAACAATGGAGCAGACAATCCTATCAGTATGTTGCTTGAGCAAGCTCTTACGCGACAGAGGGACAAAATGATGGAGAATTTTTCCCACATCCTTCAATGCTTGTCGATAGCAACAGGCGCATATTCATCAAGCGGCCACTTTGGAAGCACCTCGCCTTTTAAGGTACAGGTCAATTTTGATATTCCTATATTTGAAGGTCAGATAGATGCGGATGACCTAAATAAATGGTTAAATTTGTTAGAAGGTTATTTCTCTGTTCATAATTTTTCCGACAGAGAAAATATCATCTTCACGCTCCTTAAGGCTCTCCCCCATGTCAAACATTGGTGGGAAACTTACTGGGAGAAAAGTTCCACAGAGGAGTCTGGAATATATGGGGTCGAGCC
This sequence comes from Picea engelmannii, assembly GCA_009831015.1. NCBI lineage: Eukaryota > Viridiplantae > Streptophyta > Pinopsida > Pinales > Pinaceae > Picea > Picea engelmannii. The sequence goes on from ML793908.1 coordinate 605,928, forward strand.
CACTTGGGATTTTTTTGTGGATGCGGTAAAGGAACAGTATTACCCTGTTGGAAACTATGAGGACCAATACATGAGATGGGCCACACTGCGGCAAGAGAGGGGCCAAGCAATTTCGGATTTCACCAATACCTTCCATACCTTGCGCACCAAGTCGGGTATCAAAGACTATGAACGCCATTTGGTTCTGAAATACCATGGGGCTCTACACAGAGACATCCAAACTGAAATGGATTTTCTGGACATCTCATCACTCGGTGATGCTTATCGATATGTTGTTAAAATCGAGCAGAAATTTAAGCACCAGAACAAATGAGAGTTCGGGTATACAAATACGCAACAACCAAAGTATGACAAAGACGACTCTAACAAGCAGTCTCCAGAAAACCAGTCCAAGCCATAGGAAAAGAAGGGTCACGGAAAGACAAAGGATGTCAGAAAATGGTGCGATTTCCACAAAAGCCCCTGGCACAACATCGATGAATGTCGCTCAAAACAGTCATTGGTGGCTGAGATCAAAGACAAGGAGTCGAACCCTAATTCAAAATCTAATTCTGAAAATACTGGTAAAAGACAAATCATTGATGCAGACCCCACTGCTATTGTCACGACCGCAACAATTCAACTAGAAGAACCAACAGATCCTGAAGAGGGGGAGCGCCTTTTTCATTCACAGATGTGGATGAAGGGGACCCCGCTACATTTTATTGTTGATAGCGGAAGCCAGAAGAACCTCATCTTAGCAGAGGTCGTCAAACAGTTGGGATTGTTGACAACACCACACCCGCAGCCATACAACATCGGGTGGCTTCACCAAGGACGAGATCTTCGTGTCAGCCAGCAGTGTCGATTGTCATACGGCATTCAACCCTTCAGGGATGAGGTATTATGTGATATTGCCCCACCGGATTTCTGTGATGTTCTCTTGGGCCAGCCATATATGTGGAAGCGTCATGTTATTTATGAGTCTCAACCCCGCAGTGTCATTGTTTCTTTGGGGGGTCATAACTACAAAATACCGCTACAGCCTCGCCCCAAGCACCTTCTATCCAACAGAAGCAAGTTGACAAGGTTGCTGCAAAGCGCAAAGATTCCTTCTGCACACAGTCATCTCATGTAGCCAGACTGGTTAAAAAGGTCCACCCTTCCAGACATAGCTTCATGACAACCTTCAACAAACCAAGCAGCTCGACGTCTCCAGCAAGGCAAGCAGCTCACCAAGATTCAGATTCAACAATCGCTTTCCCCTCTCCCTCGGGGACTCAACGCAATGGATACCATTGCTTCCTAAGGAGGGAGGATTGATCCAGGTGGATATCGGTGGCCACCCACCTTCTCCAACTAGCTCAAAACAGTTTTGGCAATTTTGGTAATTTACTATTTTTAGCAGTTTTTCGGGTCCTGAACTTCTGAAGTTGTTTTGAGGCCCTAAACGATGTTTTTTTGAAAAAACAGGGAGCAACATGAATCATCATGGATCAATTTTTCTCACCCAAAAGTTGTAGTCATCGGATAGATCTTTCCAACGAGATATTGTGCGCCTCAAACGGAGACTGTATGCCAAAGTTACGTCCCTGGGAAGTTGACGTATCAACTACCCCCATCGGGGCCCACAAACCTTTTGGATTTTCATCTTCCGGGGTTAGGGTTTTGGATTTTCCTTATGTTAAAAAGGCCCTTAGAGCCTCATTGTAATAATCATCTTCTCATGGATGCGAGTAGCCATCACATCTCTTCTCAGAGATAAGTTGCCACCATTCTAGGGAGTCTTTCACTCTGTATTTTACAGTCTTTGTACATTTTTACTCATTAATAGAAAATTGTGTATTATTGTATCTCCGTGTTTATGGTTGCATCTCTGATACATTTCTGTTATATTATTGGATATCCGCGATATCTCTGTGCATTTCTTTATTATATCTCCGCTCTCATTTCGTGCCGAAAATAATCCAGATCACTTAGCAATTTTTTTGATAAAGTATAAAACGATATATAATAATAGGAAAATATATTCATTAAACTATAATATACTCATTTTACATGTTTGGAAAAAGAAACATATATTATCGCCCCCCCCCCCCTCCAAACAATTTTGCAAACATCAGGGGTTTTGTTTGCCAGGGTTCTTACTATACACTCTTGCATATCCCTCTATAAGTTTTGATAATATTTCATCACAAATTTCCTATATGTGTTGATTCTGACCACCACCACTTATGTCAAGCTCGGGAGATATTAATCTTTGTTCGATCACTTGTATTGTGGATTTTTTATTACTGATTATTTGATTATGAAAGGAGTCTTCAAACAAGTTCATTGGAGGATGTTCCTAAATAGGAGGGCACATAATTCTATCCATCAATAACTTCAAAAGGATAATAATATTGATAGGTCACATTCCATGCATGGATTCCTCTCTAATCATCCATTTTTACCTGAAAATGACTCCTTTCCAATAAAGATAGGTCACTTTTATCCATTGTATTTTTGTTGGCTTGTAAAAAATTTAAAAGACACATAACTTTGTGATAAATGTTGAGCATCGATTAGGCCTTAGAACTATAGGGCACAAAAACACTCACTGAACATAAATGTTAACTATTGGGTACAAATGAAATGAGACCATAAAAACCTTTGGTGGGCTCAAGGATATCCTATCATTGTTTACATTTCAAAACTAGTATTTTCTTCTAATACTTTGAAGGCACTTCAAAATAATTCTATTATATGTGTGTACTTGAGATGAAAGCTTGTCTCCATTGACCTAAGTTGTTAGGGAGAATGTCTTGTATCAAAAGGAGAAGTTACCAACTAAAAAATATAACAATGATCAACTTGCCACCAGCTTTTTTTTATCAGTGACAAAGACATGTGCAAAGACGTTAGTAAAACAAAAAGGGTAGCTACTGCATATGAAGGTAAAAAGTTCAAACAAGAAGGTAACATAAGAGAAGACTTGCAATATAATAAACTGGTAAATAAATTAATAAATCGTCAAATAACAATATATTGTCACAA
>ML793908.1:619874-652804 GCA_009831015.1 Picea engelmannii
AGATCCAAATGAAAAAAAAAAAATACCTTTGATTTGGTGATGCCCTACAAATATCCTTCACCTACTCTTATTGGGTTCCCCCGCAAATCTCTTTCAACTTCATTTAAGAAGCTTGTAATACCCCTGTTTCCCCCAATTTGAATATATGACTATTGTTGGAGTTACTTCACACACACCTAGGATTTATTTTTCCTAAGGTTTTTCCTTGTTTATTAGTCATAATTAGTCATTATTTGGTCTCCTATCCTTTAGGGGAGAATATTCCACCTGGAGAACATTCTCTTTTAGTTGACACTTCATTTGGACTGGTTGAGTTGAGTCTAGATGTTGCATTGGTTTTGTCACCATGCAACATTGGGATAATCACCATGCTAATGCACACTTGCCTTGGGATCATCACCAGAATGATGCATTAACCTTGATTCATTAATCTCCTCACTACACTATTCAATCAGTTAATTGAAGACTAGTTGACTAGTTAACTCAACTAGGTGGCAGTTCACTACCGTAATTGCCTGAGAGACTAGACTAGGTGGCAGTTCACTACCGTAACTATTGTTATGTGTCCAGATCACTCTAGACCACCACTATGGTGCATTGATTATCCTTTAGTGTGCATTCATTGAGTTATACATAGTATATCATGTGTAAATTATTCATTATTCATTACAGTTAATGAGAATTCTTCTATTCTTTCTCTCCTTCTTCTTCTTTCTTAATTTATCTGTGCAAATGTGTATAGTATTTTATAGCTAGATGTATTATGTGTAGGTTCAACACATTTACATGGTATCAGAGCTGACATAATGTTAAGCAAAATCTACACCAAAAAAATTTGCAGGTACAAAAGATTGAAGACAACGAAAAGATGGATTTCCAAAAAGAATTCATTATTACACCTTACAACTACTTTGCATGGAAGGAGAGAATAATGACTCATCTATGAACCAGAGGATTGTATAGTTTAACCTTTAATACATATACAGAACCAACATCAGCCATAGAAAAATCCAATTACTTAAATCGGATGGATGAAGCACTCAGAACGATTTGCAGTCTTGTTTCTCTCGATCTCCTTTTTCACATATCTTCCTATAAGACTCTCAATGAAGCCTATACCACATTGGAAGGGATCTTTTGAAAACATTATGATATGATGGGACACATGTTGGAGGTGGAACTTCTCACATTGGATCCAAAAAGCTTCAACAATATCCAATATTTCTTTACAAAATTCAAGGATTTACTGTCACAACTCAAATCTTGCGGGGTTGATAAATCTAAGGAGGAGAAACAAATGGTTCTCACCATTCTCTCCAAACTTGGTCTTGAATTCTCTGTATTCGTATCCACATTCCATTCTGTCAAATTCACCTCTGGAGCCACCTGGAAGATGCCTTCTCTTGAGGACTTTATCGAATCCCTGACACAAGAGCAAACCAAGCTCATCAACATGAGAAAAATCAAAGGCCCAAAGTCGCATGCACTTATTATGCAATATGGAAGCCACCAATATCATAAATCTAAATATAAAGACAAAAATAAATCTCATGCACATTCGAAGAAGGAAGGGTACACAAAAGCCTTCACCGATGCCTCCGGATCCAAAGGGGGAAAGGGAAGAAAAGGGGAGAAATGCACGTACTATCACAAAGGATTCCATCCAGAATCCACATTCATGAAAAAAAAAATAGATCTAATGTCTCAAATACTTCAGCAAAACAACCTTGGAGATTGCATCCCCGAGGGTGCCAAGAAGAAGAATCCAGAAGATTTGAATCCCAAGAAAGGCAATTCTATCCATCCCTTGATTGTCATCAACTCCTCTCTTGATGCTTGGATCGTAGATTCAGGAGCATCACATCACATGGCTTCATCAAAAGCAATCTATTCTTCATTGGATGCATGCAAAGGTCCTCCTATTATAATGGGGGACAACTCTTCAGTCAAATTCACCGACAAAGGAAGGATTGAACTCACCAATGGAAGCTTCGAGAATGTGTTGTACGTTCCAAAACTTTCTGTCAACCTTCTCTCTGTGTATCAGATGACGAATTATGACACTGGAAAGAAAGTCATATTCACACCAAATGCCCTAGACATCTATGACATGCAAACCAACTCCAGGGTTGCTACCGGTGACATAAATCATTAGTCTAGATTGTATACATTTTCTGAATTCATTGAACCTGATTCTGCTTTACTGCTTAATCATGATGATGAAAGTAGTAGGATATGGCACGAAAGGTTTGGACATTTGAATTTCAGATACATGCAACAGCTTAGCAAGCAAATATTGGTTAATGGTTTACCAGACATCCATTTCTCCAAGGGAGTATGTGAGGGATGTGTTCTCGGAAAACACCCTCAAGAGAAATTCAACAAAGGAAAGTCTCAGAGAGATTTTGCACCTTTAGATCTGATCCACAGTGACCTTATGGGTCCTTTTCCGCATCTATCCATCAAAAAATAAAGGTTTGTTCTCATTTTTGTTGATGATTTCTCACGTTTTACATGGATCTACTTTCTCAGGAAAAAATCTGAGGTCTTTCAACACCTCAAAGATTTCAAAGCCCTAGTTGAGACACAGTCCAGAAAGAAGATCAAATTCCTCTAAAATGATAACGGGGGAGAGTATGTCAATCATGATATCCATAATATTTATAATGAGGCAAGGATTCAGTTGTAGCACACAGTTCCCTATACTCCGCAGCAAAATGCAGTTGTTGAGCGGAAAAACAGATATCTAAAGGAGATGGCATCTTACATGCTGCATGCAAAGTCACTACCACAGAGACTATGGGTCAAAGCACTTAATTGTGCAACATACATCCAAAACAAATCTCCCCATAGACCTGTCAAGGATACGACCCCCTACGAGGCTTGGAGCGGCCTCAAACCAAAAGTGACCCACTTTCGCATTTTCGGTTCACGTGCATTGGCCCGGAGTCCCTTTGAAAAGAGAAAGGCACTTGATCCACATAGAATTGAGTGTATTTTTGTTGGATACCCCGACGGTGTTGGTCTCTAGTTTTGATCATGTTTTTGCCTATATTATATCATAAAGACCTCCATTTCCATACCCAGTACCACTTCCTTTTGGCCTTGTTATGACATACTTGACATCTCTTTACCACTCAATGGGGTTACTCAAGGTATTTTTACGTTTCAAGTTATTTTTATGTATTTTGATGCTTTAAATTAATATTGAAACTAATATGGCTTGAGTTAGGTACTATTTCTATTTTAAACAAGATTTGCCAGTACCAGGTACCAGCTCGTACCCCGTGGAGATACCAACGAGGTTGCTAAAGATTCGCGTGTTATGGCCAGAGTGGAGACAGTGCGAAATACATGACAGATGGAGTCATCTCTCATATGATGATGGAAGGCACAAATTATGGACCTGAGTTGTTAATTCTTCATGATTCACACTTCGTGACACTACGTGTCACGAAGATGTGAAGAACGTTTTTTAACTGATTACGAGTTAATTTCGGATCTGGGATCCATTTGAATTAATGTATTTTTGCTCTAAACTGTTATGGAGGGATGATCTATATAAACAGAAGATCACTCCTAAGAACCGTTTGGATTATGTTATGTTATGAAACACAATTCTGAATACAATTTGTCTTGCGTTATGTTATTTCACTGTCATACGATTTGAGTTATTTCTTTTGAGTAAATGGAGCATGAAGTATACACAGTGTTTGCGTAGAATGATATAGTTAGTTTTGGTTCTTCCTTTCAGCGTTTGTACCTTTTGGTTGGGCCCACCAAACAGGTTCAAGTCGCTGCTTTTCTCTGTCTTAGACTTAGTTTATTTTAGTGTTTTCGTATTTGCATGCATGTTAGCTTGGAGTTTGGAAATTAACTTGTTTAGAATCGTGCTTAATTATTCTTCAACTGTATCGTTTCCAGCATATTGATATCTTCTACGTTGATGAGTATTGAACGTATGGTTGATTTCTGTAGAGTTTAGAGCATGAACTAGGTTTGATTGGTTTCCAGTTTCAATTCGAACATAACTTAGAGTTTGAATGTACTTTGCTTTGTTAGATAGTTAGGCTACTCTGCTTAGTTAGGATAGTTAGGTTGCAATTAACTTAGAGGAAGCTTCCGGTACCAGTAGGGTAAGTAGGGTATTTCGTTGTTTTCCTGTAGACAGAATTAGATTTATTTTTGTTGTTTAGATTGAATGCATTTTAGGAAATACTCTTTCTGTCATGGCTTAAATAGAAATGGTGACGATAGATGATTAAAGGTAGTGGTAGATAGTCTTATGAAATTACATTAGAGTAGAAATAGAAGCATCAGCACTTAAGCATAGGATTGTTTTCTGTTGATGAATTAAATAGGAAATGATAAGTTTCAAGATAGTCATTAGGATTCAGTTTCTCAGAGTGAGTTTGTGTTTTCTTCTAAAGATATTTTTTAGATAGGGATTAGAGTCTTACCCGCACATACAGTGTAGCAGCTCGAAGTTTACTTACCCTGGTTTGACAATTCAGTGTTTCAGGTCATTACAATCTTTAATCTTGCAGCCTGACAGACGGTGTGAAGGGATATAGGCTTATTAATCTTTCCTCGGACCGGATCATTATTGAGTGTAGTGTCCAATTCGAGGAAAGTGTCTCACATGTACCTCAGTAGTCGCATGCAGACACATTCATTCTTCCACCTGTCTGAGATGATGAGCATGCACATGTCGACTCTTATTCAGACGAGATTTTTGATTCAGAGGAATCAGATGATTCAGATTCAGAGTCAGTACAGTCAGATGCAAATTCAAGGCATCCAGAGGCAGTTGCAGAGCTAGAAAAAAGGCCCAAGTGGGCACAGACTACTCTTCAAGATGCAGGGGATCTCGTTGGTGATCCAGTCGATACTAGGAGGACTCGATCTAATTTTGAGGAGCCTCCTATTTCACTCACTTCCACTGAACTATTTCCCTCCAAGCATATTTTCTTGTTTCAGTATTCAAATCCACAGTCTTATGGCGAGGTTGCTGGAAATCCCTTTTGGGAATCCGCCATGCAGGAGAAGTACAACTCCCTCCTCGAGAACCAGACTTGGGATATGGTTCCCCTTCCCTCTGGGAGGAAACTTGTCAGATGCAGATGGGTCTACAGGACCAAGAGCGCAGTGGATGTATAGATTAGCAGATACAAAGCCAGGCTTGTTGCCAAAGGATTTCAGCAGGTGCATAGCATTGACTATGATGATACCTTCTCTCTAGTAGCGAAGATGGATTCAATACAATTGGCACTTGCCATTGTGGCAACCAAGGGATGGGAAGTCCATCAGATGGACGTGAAGAATTCATTTCTTCACGGTGATCTCTCTGAGGATATCTATATAGAGCAGCCCCAAGTATTTATGTAAGACTCATCTTTGGTATGTCGACTGAAGAAGTCCCTTTATGGCCTCAAGCAGGCTTCAAGGGCATAGTATGCCAAGATGGACTCCTACATGTTGTCACAAAACTGTGTACGTTGTAAATCAAACCCAAATCTCTACATGCTCAGGACGGTTGATTCACTTCTACTATTAGTTCTGTATATTGATAATTTTTTGATCATCGGTTGCTCGACTTCAGCAATTTTCGCAGTCAAAAGGATTCTACATGATAGGTTTTTGATGAAGGAAATGGGTCCGCTACACTTCCTCCTTGGACTCGAGATCAATCAGGATGCACCAGGCATCAAATTGTCTCAGGCCAAGTATGCACGAGATCTCCTTGAGATATTTCACATCACAGACTACAAGTCTGCTCCGACTCCTTTCCTATCAGGAGTCAAACTTGAGGATGGCGGGGAGACTCCATTGGTTGACAACACATTGTATAGACAACTAGTGGGGAGCTTCTTGTATCTCACACACTCCAGACCAGACCTATCCTATGCAATTGGAGTAGTTTCCAGGTTCATGCAGGAGCCTCATGAGCTACATTGGAAGGTTGCAAAGTGTATCCTTCGATACATACATGGCACCATCACCTTTGGGATTCATTATGCAGCAGACTCTACATTATATCTCATCGAGTTTACCGATTATGACTGGGTTGGCGATAACACTAATCGCAAGTCCACATCTAGTTACTCACTCAGTCTTGGTTCTGGGCCTATCTGTTGGTCGAGCAAGAAGTAAGTTGAAATTTCTCTATCTTCATCTGAGGCAGAGTACAGAGGGGTAGTTAACATAACCATTCAGGCTATGTGGCTACAACATTTTATCACTGAGTTGGGAATTCAATTTCATAGGTCAATCGTTATCTGGTGTGACAACCAGAGCACTCTGAAGTTCTGTAGAGATCCAGTTCAGAGGCATCGAACGAAGCACATTGAGATCCAAATGCACTACATCCGGGACATATTACATGAGGGGATCATCAACCTACATTTTTTTCCTTCAGCAGAACAGACAAAAAACATCTTCACCAAGACCTTCACTGAGTAGAAGTTCCATTCTTTGGGAAGCCGTCTTCAAGTGAAGGACATATTTGCCTAGCAACTGTAGTTCTTCTTTTTACATACATTGTACCTTGAGGGTGGGGGGGGGTTCCCATGAGGTTTTCCCTCTTTCCTCACTTTATTTCAGTGTATATTTTGTATTTGGGTACCTAACATGGCCTCGTTGTCGGGACCCATTCTTTATTTTCACCATAGTGATGTTCATGGGGGGTGTTGGAGTTACTTCACACACACCTAGGATTTATTTTTTCTAAGGTTTTCCCTTGTTTAGTATTCATAATTAGTCATTATCCAGTCTCTTATATTTTAGGGGAGAATATTCCACTTGGAGAATACTCTCTTTCAGTTGACACTTCAGTTTGACTAGCTGAGTTGAGTCTAGATGTTGCATTGGTTTTGTCACCATGCAACATTGGGATCATCACCATGTTAATGTGCACTTGCCTTGGGATCATCACCATACTGACGCATTACCCTTGATTCCTTAATCTACTCCTCACTACACTTTGTTCAGACAGTTAATTGAAGACTAGTTGACTAGTTAACTCAACTAGGTGGCAGTTCACTCTCGTAACTGCCTGAGAGACTAGACTAGGTGGCAATTCACTCCCGTAATTGTTGGTGTGTGTCCATATCACTCTAGACCACCACTATGGTGCATTGGTTATCCTCCGGTGCATATTCATTGATTTATACAGAGTGTATCATGTGTAAATTATTCATTATTCATTACGGTTAATGAGAATTCTTCTATTATTTCTCTCCTTCTTCTTTCTTGATTTCTCTCTGCAAATGTGTGTAGTATTTTCTAGCTAGATCTATTCTGTGTAGGTTCAACACATTTTCAACTATAAATGGATAAGAGACTATGGTAGAATAGATATGTGTGAATGTTTGATTTGATGAACTTTTGTATAAAAGGTCAATGTATGTATTTTCTATTATAAATAGAAAATGGATAAGTGTTGCATAACTGTTGAAAGGGGGGTTTGTCAAGATAGACCATGGATGTTATGAGAAATATGGTGAGGAGAACCAGAAATGGTTGAGATGACCCCCCACCAAACTAGTACCTTACTGGAATTAATGGCTCGGACCCAGAACATTTCTATGACCCAGAAATGAATTACGAGTCAAAGTGGTAGTTGGAAGAGTCCTCTTCAAGAGTTAATGAGGAGATGGGGTAGAGTACCCATCTGCAAGACTTCCAGACCTGACCATGATTTGGGGATTCAGACCCATGCAACCTTTCTGAGGAAGGAAAGAAAGAGGTAATTCTGTGGGAAGAGGCAGGGAGTGATCAAGCATATGTGCGAAGAGAGCAGAGTCAGAAGAGAAATCTCGAGAAGAGAAAAAGAGTGGTTACAACTCTCTGGTTCAAGGAAGAATTGGGTAATAAGATTGTTCTGGGTGAGAGAATCTGTGGGCAAGCTTTCTGTTACAAGATGATAAATGAGGTTGATGAGTGACTATGGAAGTACTTGTGCAAACCTCCTTGCTTGGTATAGATAAAACCGGTGGCCAAGATCCCGTGGGAGGAGGAGAGTAACCTCCATCCCTGACTGTGATTGAGCAAGAATAAAGAATATCTCTCAAAGCATCATGTTCTATCTCGGGGGTGGCCAGCGGTAAATATGTTGGGAGTGGTTGTGCCTATGGTTGGGTGGAAACAAGCACCCCTTTCAGCAGTCACTTCACAAACTTTGTTTTTCTGATAAATATTTTTCATACTCTGTGTGTTGGAATTAAAATGATGAGTTAACATATTTATATGTTTATGACTGAGTTTTGTATTGAATGATTAAGGTAGAAATGTGTATTGCTTCTCTGCAAACCCATGCTTTCAAGGGTCTTTTGTTTACTTCAGCTGAGCAGTTAGAGAGATAAGGGTTGTAAGCCTGCAAGAGTGTTAGGGAAGGGTTTACTGGAATTTTCAAGTCCTGCCTACCTCTAGATTCTACCTTCGTGGGAATAGTAAGTTCAAACCCTATGGAAGGAGAGTGCCTCCTACAAACCATCTTTCACCCGTATGATCGAGGGCTCATGCACATGTCCTTAACCCATTTACGGCTAAAGGAATTAATGTGTATCCCATGATAGTTTTCGAAGGACCCATGTGACTGAGGTCTAGGAATCCTGTGTTAGGCCCGAATGAAGTCGAGCCTCTCTAGCTTCGGAACTCTGGGAGTTTGGAGCTCTATAGTGTTTCGACCTTATCATTTGTAAATAGGCCGAAGGCAACTGGTAGTTACAGTTACCCATAAGGTTGATTGGCGCATGGCGGTCTCCCTAATCGTGGCAGATAAACCTGCCCCATTGTTAAACCTTGATCCATTCATCAATCAAGAAGTAACGCAAGCCACAGATCTGAGGGTATTCACGAGTCCCCTTGGTTGTTGGATCTACATCGAGGTAACTTCGGTAAAGTCCTACTTCGGGAGAATAGGGATATTAAAGCACCAAACTCACTAAACATCGAAGTTATGAAGTGATGTGAGCCATGGATCTGGGGAGTACATTAAGAACCCCTCTTAGTCGTTCGATTAACTAGTGGAGGGACCCATGTACAACACTTCGACAAAGTCCTGCTTCAAGAGAACATAGTGGCGATCACGTTGAAACCTCTGAAGGCTGGAGCTACAAAGTAATAGAGGTTGTATATCAAGGGGTCACATGGACACCCCTTGACCTTGAGAACGAAGGGCACGGAAGGCTACCAGTCCGAGGTGAGGTGGCACACTAAAGTCACCCAGGGTGATGTGGAACCACGTTTGACGTGCTACATGTCACATGGATTCATACGTTTCATAGACCCTATGTGCCCATTAAAACTTGACATGTGTCACCCACTATAGGGGCCACGTGTCATCTCTTCCATGTCGTGCATCACCCCTGGAACTTGCATGTTTGGCCCACTTGGCCGGAGGAGTATTCGGGACCCAACGGTACTTGCCTCCATGTCTAGTATGTCACCATGTGCGAGGATGGACCCTTCGAGAGTTCGAGACTTCGGGACTACGGAGGTGTGGGGTGCAACATCGAGGATAAGCCGAAAGGCCCAAAGGACGGAGCCACGTGGAGAGATTCTGGGCTCCTTCGAGAGTTTGAGAATTCAAGACTCCTGAGGATAGGTGTGCAGAAAGGAGAAGGGACATTCAATGACGAACTTTGAACTTCCCTCTAGCTCATGTGTTAAACGAAGACTGTGTCTAGCCATTGGATTGGACGGTATATGAACCTCCCCCATGGACGCAGGAACTTGGGGACAGTACGAATGAGGTGGAGTCATGTGGGTGCCACATGGCCCATGTCCAATAATGGCCAAAGAACTTTGGGGGGGCATAACTTGCGATCTAGAGTCAGTTTTGAGTCTGGTGGTAGTCATTTGACAGTTATGCTTGAGTAGAAGAGAACATAGATCTCAGAGAGATGACTTGAGACAGCTAAAGTAAGCGGAATTTTGATGCCCCATCAGTAGAAAGGGTACTTAGGGGTTGGGTGTGTTACAAATTGGTATTAGAGCATGGTTACAACAATTGGCCTACTTGGGCTCATGAACGAGTTGCTTAAAAATCTTATTTGAAGAACTTTTAGGGGTGACACCCTATCTTACCCCTTTCCTAAAAGGATTAGTTAAACCTATATTGAAGACATGAATGAAATTTTCTATTGTTGTGTGTGTTTGGAAAATATGAACTGTGTGTTGTTCATGAACTAATAGACCATTAACTAACGGAAAATGTTTTATCAGCACTCAAGCAGTGAGTATACCGCAGGAAAAATACAACATAGAGGATGGTGACACACCATGAATTGGGGGAAAGCTCCCACAATAGAGAGGATGAATTTGATGAAAGGAGGGTGGTGGAAACCCCTCCATATTTGGATGAAAATGTAAGAAGCCTCATGGCATAATTACAAAGTTGTAAGGCTGAAAATGAAAGGCTAATAAAAGAGTAGGAAAAACAAATTGAAATTAATGCAGTTCCATTGTAGAGCTTATCAGATATACAAAGGTAGTTGCAGCATGGACCAGCAACCAGTCATGTGGACATACATCATACGAAGAAAACCCAGAGTCCACCTGAGATACAAAAGAATGGCCCTGAAAGCGGCCACACAAGGAGGAGCACCTCAAAGAAGGCCCAACATGGAGCCAAGAGAAACTCATCAGAAGAATCCTCTGGTGAGGAAACTGACAACTCCAAGGAATCTTCTAGTAGAAAAACTAGTTTGCATTCCCATAGGAAAAGAAAGAAGAGGAAATCTTCCAAGAGTCATGACCCTGAAGAATTCAAGAAATCCAAACCACCCACTTTCGATGGAGAAATTAAGAAGGAGGAAGAAGCAGAAGTTTGGTTGCTTGGCTTGAAGAAGTACTTCAGATTCCATGACTACTCTGAAAATTTAAAGATTCGAATAGCCATATTTAACTTGAATGGAAAGGCCTCTATTTGGTGGGAGGACCTTAGGAATGTGAAAGGGATCCATGAGAAGGACTTGTCATGGAAACAATTTGAGAAATACTTCAAGAAGAAGTATTTGTCAGAAAAAGAAATACTTTGATGGGAAGACCAAGGAGTTCTATGAACTCAAGTTAGGATAAATCACCATAGAGGAATATATAAATAAATTCCTTGAGCTGATAAGGTATGTGCCCTACATCAAATATGAAAAGGTAAAGATGCAATGATTTATTAGTGGACTGCCTCAGTCCTTTCGGGACATAATTGAATTTTATGAGCCAAAGACCTTAGAAGACACTATCCAGAAGGCAAGGTATTGTTATGAGCATTTCAAGAATAAGGTAGAACCTCACAAGGACTGGAAGAAGAGAAGCACTTGGGGATTTAAGAAGAAGGGGTTTAAACCCTCAAGATTCAAGATCTATGGGAAAGGTTCTAAGATGAGCCTTCTTGATAAAAGTGTATACCAACAAAATTTCCCCTCTCAGAGTGGAAATAAACCCTTTGGATCATCCCTAGGTAAGACTTATAAGACAAAAAGAGAAACCTTGAAATGTTGGGGTTGTGGAGAAGAACATCTGCTGAGGGAATGCCCATATAGGAAACAAAACTATAGGAGGGTCTACAACATCCAAGAATCTACCAAAGTCAATGATGTGGCTAGGAGCATACCACATATTTATGTAGCCTTGGATAATATACAAGCCGACCACCAAGCTTTAGTGGTGGAGATGGAAGGTATGATTTCCAACCATCTAGTTTCCATTTTAATTGACCCTGGTTCTAATTTGAGTTATGTTTCCCCTCAAACTGTTGATAAATGCAAATTACAACAAGTTAAACATGTTAAATCGTGACTGGTACAACTAGCCATTAGAACCAAAAGAAAAGTAACAGAGGTCATACCAGCATGTAAATTCATTATGAATGGATTACCCACCCAAGCAACCTTAAACATAATCCCTTTAGAATATTATGACTTGTTGATTGGAATGGATTGGTTGGTTTCCCATAAAACCAAGTTGCACTGTTACAACAAAAATTTGGAGTGTGACAATGAAGAAGGGAGAAAGGTAACCCTACAAGGGATTCAAAATCATGTCTCAGTGAGACAAATATCAACCCTTCAAGTGAAAAAGTATTGGAGAAAAGGGTGTCCTTTGTATGCAATACAAGTGTTGGACTATGTTGAGGACAACAAACCAAGCCTAGATGATCACCCCATATTAAGAGAGTATAAAGATGTATTCTCAGAAGAGGTACTAGGTCTACCTCCAAGGAGAGATATTGACTTTTCAGTAGAACTTGCACCAGGAGCGATGCTAGTGTCTAGAACACCCTATAGAATGAGTACACCAGAGTTGGTTGAGCTCAAGCTACAACTAAATGAAATGATGGAAAAAGGCTACATTCAGCCTAATGTGTCTCCATGGGGAGCACCAACCTTGTTTGTGAAAAAGAAGGGTGGCACACTTAGGTTGTGCATAGACTATAGAAAACTCAATAAGGTGACCATAAAGAATAAGTATCCCTTGCCAAGGATCGATGACTTGTTTGACCAATTAAGGGGTGCTATGATTTTCTCCAATATTGACTTGAGGTCGGGATACCATAAGGTCTGAATTAAGGATGAAGACATCCACACAATAGCCTTTAGGACAAGGTATGGTCACTATGAATTTGTGGTGCTGCCATTCGGGCTAACCAATGCACCAACCACTTTTATGTGCTTCATAAATAATGTATTCAGTAAATTCTTAGATAGATTTGTATTAGTTTTCATTGATGATATCCTAATTTATTCTAAGAATAGGGAAGAGCATGAAGAAAATCTCAAGTTAGTGCTTCAAGTACTAAGATAACATCAACTATATGCTAAGTTTAGTAAGTGTGACTTTTTCCAAGAACAAGTCCATTACTTATGCCATGTTATTTATGAAGAAGGGGTGGTAGTTGATCTTGACAAGATCAAATCCATTATGGATTGGCCTACCCAAAGGATGTATATGATATCAGATCATTTATGGACCTATCAAGATACTATAGGATGTTCATAAAAGGATTTTCCAGGATTGGTTGCCCAATCACTTCCCTTAAGAAAAAGGGAGTTAAATTCCTTTGGACATCAGAATGTGAAGAGAGATTTCAAGACCTGAAATGTCTTCTAACCAATGCACCTATGCTAAATATTGCAGATCTAAACAAGGAATTCCTTGTGTGTATAGATGCCTACAAGGAAGGACTTGGAGGAGTCCTTATGCAAGAAGAACATGTAATTTTCTATGAATCCAAAAAATTGAATGAGCATGAAATAAATTATGTGACCCATGATCTAGAATTGGTTTCCATAGTGCATGCTTTAAAAATGTGGAGGCATTATCTCCTAGGTGGGAGATTTGTGCTTATGATAGACCATTGTGGATTGAGGTACCTGTTTGATCAACCAAAAATTAATGTTGGACAAGCTAGATTGATGTCTCTCCTTAGTGAGTTTGATTTTGAAATCAAACGTATCAAAGGAAAAGAAAATAGGGTAGTTGATTCCCTTAGCATAAGTGTGAAATTGATTCACCTGGTAGTTGTAAGAACCTGTGAAACGAATGTCAGGGAGAGAGTCAAGAGTGCACAAGAAACCGATGCATTCTTAGAAACTGTAAAATCATACTTAGAACAAGAGCCCACAGGGATGAGGTACAAAGGTTATCAAATGTTGAATGATTGCCTGCTAACTTACAAAGGTAGGTCATATATCTCAAATTATGACGACTTGAAGAGGTTCATGATGGATGAACTACACAAAATACCATATACTAGTCATATTGGTTATCAGAAGATGATTACAACCACTAGGAAATTGTTTTATTTTCCAAGACTGAAGAAGGACATAGTTGATTACTTAGTTAAATGTCTAGAATGTCAGCAGGTTAAAGCAGAACACCAGCATCTAGCAGGGATGTTGCAGCCCATGCCAATCCCAAAAGGAAAATGGGAAACCATTTCCATGGATTTCATCACAGGATTACAAAAATCAACCAAACAGAAGGACGTCGTCATGGTAGTGGTGGACAAATTGAGCAAGTCTGTTCATTTCATTCCCGTCGAGTCAACTTGCAAGGTGATAGATATTTCTATTATCTTCATGAAAGAAATGTTTTGGTTGCATGGCATGCCTAAGGAGATCATATCTGACAGAGATACAAAATTTACTTCAAGATTTTGGAGATCTTTAATGGTTGGTTTTGAGACAAAATTGTTGTTTATTACAGCCTATCTCCCTCAAACTGGTGGGAATAAAGAGAGAGTAAACCAAGTATTAGAGGACATGTTAAGGATGCATGTAATCCATCAGCCTAAGAAGTGGGAAGACTACCTACCACTGATAGAGTTTTCCTACGAAAATGGCTATCAAGAGTAATTGAAGATGGGCCCTTCTGAAGCCCTCTATGGTAGACAGTGAAAGATTCCAATCAGATGGAATAATCCAATAGATAGAATTACAATCGGGCCAGACACGATGAAATAAATGGAACAACAAGTAACTCAGATCAGACAAAATCTAAAAATAGTCCAAGATAGACAGAAGAGCTATGCAGATAGGAAAAGGACTCCCAAAGAGTTCAAAGCAGGGATCATATATATCTCAGAGTTAGACCCAGGAAAATCTCCTTGAGAATGGGAGCTTGTGCCAAGTTGGCACCTCGGTATTGTGGACCCTTTGAAATTTTGGATAGAGTGGGACATGTAGCCTATAGGCTATCACTCCCTCCCACAGTGAAGGAACATGATGTTTTCCATGTTTCATTATTAAAGAAATATGTACATGATTCTAATCATATTATTGACTGGTCTGTTATTCAGGTGGAACCAGAGGGAGAATTCCTTTCATAACTTCAATGCATAATAGATAGGAAGGAGACTCCACTCAGAAACAAAACCATTGCACAAGTCAAGGTGCAGTGGAAACACTTTGGCCCAGATGAGGATATATGGGAAATGGAGGATGCCATGAAACATACATATCCATTTTTGTTTACTTCTGTACATACAGAGCACATCGACAGATAGAACATCGAGGACAATCTTCCTTTAAGGGGGAGGGGATTGTAATACCCATGTTTCCCCCAGTTTGTAAATATGACTATAACTGGCCAAGAGACTATGGCATACTAGATATGTGTGAATGTTTGATTTGATGAACCTTTGTATAAAAGGTCAATGTATGTATTTTATGTTCTAAATAGAAAATGAATAAGTGTTGCATAATTGTTGAAAGGGGGGTTTGCCAAGATAGACCATGGATGTTATGAGAAAGATGGTGAGGGGATACATAAATGGTTGAGATGACCCCCCACCAAACCAATATCTTACTGGACTTAATGGCTCAAACCCAGAACAGTTCTCTGACCCATAATTGAATTACCAGTCAGAGTGGTAGATGGAAGAGTCCTCAAGAGTTAATGAGGAGATGGGGAAGAGTACCCATCTACAAGACTTCCAGACCTGACCATGATTTGGGGATTCAGACCCACACAACCTTTTTTAGGAAGGAAAGAAAGAGGTAATTTTGTGGGCAGACGTAAGGAGCGAGCAAGAAGATCTACTAAGAGAGCAGAGTCGGAAGAGCGATCTCGAGAAGAGAAAAAGAGTGGTTACAACTCTCTAGTTTGAGGAAGAACTGGGTAATAAGCGCGTTCTGGGCACAAGAAGATGTGGGCAGGGTTTTCATTACAAGATGGTAAACGAGGTTGAAGCGTGACTGTGGAAGTACTTGTGCAGACCTCCTTGCTTGGTATAGAGAAAATTAGTGGCCAAGATCCTATGGGAGGAGGAGAGTAACCTCCATCCTTGGTTGTCATTGAGCAAGAAGAAAGAGTCATTCTCATAGCATCATGGTCTATCTCAGGAGTGGTCAGTGGTAAATCCGTCAGGAGTGGCTACGCCTGTGGTTGGGTGGAAACAGGCACCCCTTTCAGCATTCACTTCACGAACTCTAGTTTTCTAATAAGTATTTTTTATACTCTATGTGTTGAAATTAAAATGACAAGTGAATATATTTATATGTTTATGACTGAATTCTGTATTGAATGATTAAGGTATAAATGTGTATTGATTCTCTGTGAACGCATGCCTTGAAGGGTCTTATGTTTACTTCAGTTGAGCAGTTAGAGAGCTATGGGTTGTAAGTGTTAGAATATGAATGGATGTGCTCATTTTACCATCGACAATATCAATAATGTCACCCAACCATAGGTCGAAGCCACCCTCCGCACACTTTAACCTTGACTAAGAATCATTCTGGAAGCAAACCCTAAGCAAGATAGCCAAACAAAGGGTAGCACACCTTTCCCCAAGGATAGCACATCAAACAAGAGCTTATCAAATAGTCCAAACCATAACCAAGAGATAGTCCAAGCCAAAACCAAAATCTGCTAGCTGCAGCAGTTGCAACAGCAACTCTCCTCCAAACTTACGTAGAAACTGGGAAACTACAATGCGCACAAGTGTTGCTCTGCAATTCTGAGAATGTCTACCAGAATGAATATTGGCCTCCTGTATTTATACTAATTCTGGCTAACTGCTTGCGCCAACTTCTCATTCTAGGTGTCTATTTACTTAGTATATAATATTTCTGTTGGGAGACTTCTTCTCTTGTAGGCTAATAACCTAATATTCTATTCTGGTCAGGTTTACACGTGGAGGTAAATACCTCCCGCAACCACCATAATATTAACACTCCCTCCTAGATAGGGAGGTATTTAAGACAATGGTCTTGATCACAAACATAACATTGAATCAGTAGCATTATTATAGTCATACATACTATCTCAATATTAGATCATGAGCACCATCATCACTATCAATATCATCAACTGCATCATCTCTCAAAACCATACTCCATCTGAGTAATTAGACATGATGTTGGATAATTCACTCACACCACAGAGTGACACAACAGCCATTCTTCTAATCTGGACATATGTCCTAGATGAATAAATGTCCTAAACCATTTTTCATTTGGGAAATGTTTGTCCATTGATCATCCATCTAGTTGATAATCATTTTCAACACTACTGATAGTCTTCAAGGAAATCGGAAAAATATCATTCAATAGAACACAATTGTGTCTATCCATAGTAGTACACAACTACAATTCAGTGGTATACTACCACACAAATACTTGATCAAATAGTGGAACACTTCCACCACAGTAGTATACATCTATTGATCTTCATAACAATCATCTTATATCAACCTGCACACAAACAATGTTATGATATAAAACGAATCATATGGGCCATTCTTCCACTCACATCTATGAGATATTGGAAGAGCATCTGCCCTAAGAAGGTCAAACATCAATGATGAGCTATTTGGACTATTCTTCTCAAGCAAGGAAGAATAATTGTCCTGATTTCTGAGCCTAGACCATTCCCCACCCTGGGCCATTCCTATGGCACTAAACAAAGTGAAACCTGGAGAGAATGAGTCTTCCCTAAGGAATGTTTGTCCTTGATTATTGAACTTGGACCATTCCCCACCCTGGGCCATTCCTCCAGCACTAAACAAAGTGCAACCTAGAGAGAATGAATCTGCCCTAAGGAATGACTATCTGGACCATCTCCTAAGGAAATGATTGTCCTGCACCAACCTCCAAAACGGACCATTCCCCATGTTAACCACAATGGGAAATCATTGCCAGCGAGGCGGGCCAGTCTTCTTGAGTAACCCTCAAGAAGAGAGACTAGCCTAGACCATTCCCCATGTTAACCACAATGGGAAATCACTGTCTATGGTACATCAGCAATCCATCGAACCATTTTCATTACGAAAATGACCATTCGATCTGGACCATTTTCCGAACTAGAAAATGCCTATCCGTTAGAAATCTCAAACCACTTTCTAAACTAGAAAGGAACTGCTCATCCTAGACCATTTTTCGAACTGAAAAATGATTGTCCATAAATCAATAACACATCAGTGCTCCCTCCCAACCTAGGAGTCATCTCTTCCTTTTTCAATAGGGAAGTCATCTCCACGAGCTCCAGCTTGAGTACACAAACTCTTTCATCTTGGACAGAATATTTTACCAAAATGTCTACTTATCTGCTCATCTGTGGAGATATATATAGGGGAACCACTTTTTCCTTTCTGGACTTCATCACGGAGAATGTAATGCTTGATCTCAAATGTACTTTGGTCTTTCTGGAACACTGGTTTTTCTCTAAAGGCTTCATATAGCTCTGATCAATAAAGTATATCATTGTTGGATTCCTCTTTGGTTCCTTCTAGCTCACAACATCGTGGCAAGGGTCAAATTGTAACATATCCAAGTGGTATTTCTTCTCCCATCGTGAGATCTGATCTTCTAAGTAATCATCTTGATACAATATCTCTGTTATAGAAAATCTTCACCAATCTTATGTTGTGCACTGGAGGTTCTCCAACAAGTTATCTTCTTCCATATGCATACAAGGGTCTCTTTCTGGTATGCTTCAAAGTCTTGAGGTTGCTCTTCATACGTTTTTTTTTCAATTGCTCTAGAGAACAATCTTTGCATTCATCTGATGTAGAACTCCAACCCATGGATATTGTGGATGATATAAAGACTCATGTAGAGGTATGTTTGGTTTATTGGAACAAGTGATCATCATAGTCTTCTCCCTCCATCTGGGAGAACCTCTAGTTCTGGATCTTGCAATGCTTGCATTCATATACATTGTTCGTCATTACAACTTTCAGTTCATTTGCTTGATTTATTTCAGTGAGTTCATATCAAGTTGGTAATCTTGTGATTCTCGATACAATGACTAGTTGTTTTGGCTTCTCTTTCTTTCTTGGAATCTTCATGTTCTTCCTCATGTTTTTCTTTATCTCTTAGGTCCATGGAGTTTCTTATAGATTCCATGCCCTAAAGATTCCACTTATTTCTTTCATCATAGGATCACGGATGTGGATGGACAACCAGGGATACTTTAGGCTTCTCTTCAAAGAAGACTTCTTCTAAGGTCGAATTGAGCACGTACTATTTTTCATGGTTGCTACCATGGATATATGCTTCATCATCTTCAATGAATCATAGGATTATCTCCCTCCTAATCCTTGCTTCATGTATGAGTGCATGTTTTATTTTTGGTGATATATAATCGGCTCTCTCCATCTAAAAGGGTCCACGCTTCTGTCTGCATCCTTATTCCCTTCTGTAAAGTGTTATAAGTCTTTCTCCAATTTCCTCTTGATTGCTGAATTCTTTTTTTCTTTGCTTCTTCTAAGTCTCTTCATGATTGATTCTGATTTCGGCTTATCTTCTAATAGCTTCCACATGATTTGTTTGATGTATTTCATCCTTTCATGTGTATTATTTAACTTGTATAATGATAGCAATCCTTATCTTGGTGTTCTTCCATAGGTATAATTCTTCTTGGAACACATTATCTTCCAAGAGATAGATATACAAGATATGTACAGAGACGATGCAAACAAGATATGTAGAAGAACTAAGAAGAGTATTGTTAACTTCAAAAGAAGAAGTCTCTTTCATCCTACTTAGTCTTCTTTGTAGGTTCCTTTTCTTCGGCAACTGATGCTTCATGTTTCTCCTTCCTTTTCTTTAGCTCGGGACAATGATTCTTGTAGTGACCATACTTTCGATAGTTGAAGCATTGTATTTCTGAAATATCTTTCTCTTGATTTGGGTTCCTCCTTGAACCAAGCTTCCTTTTGTTCCTGAAATTCTTGAATATTGCTATGAAGGCTTGATCATCGTACTTCTTTTGGGGTTTCTCTTTTGCACTGATCCTGGATTCTTCTCAAGCACGGAAAGTCCAAAGTTCTTCAAATGTAGGATACTCCTTCCTTGTGTTCATGCTTGCAGCAAATGCATCCCATGTCTTGTGAAGACCATTGAGTACTACGTTTACCAATTCCTTCTCTGAAATATCTCTTCAATAGCTTGTAGTTGATATATTAACTAAGAGATCCTCACAAAGTATGATGTTATGTTGTCATCATCATTCATATTCATGTCACGGAGCTCATTCTTCGGACTCATTACTTGTCCAATGTTTCTGACTGAGAAGAGGTTTGTTAGGGCATCGTACATTTTCTTCGATGAGTCAAGATGGGAGATGTAGGGTATCAAGTGGTCTTTTATAGAGCCCACTATGATACTCATGGCATTGATGTCACTGTCTTTGAACTTTTCCATAACTGCAACATTCTGCGGTTCTTTCTCTTTTCCTTCTTCAAACTCTGGTTTCACGATCTTTCCTTCCACGATATCCAGCACTTTATTCTTATCAAGGATGAGGTCAATCCTTGTCTTCCACACTCTGAAGTTAGAAGCTCCATCTAACTTGTTTTTTGACTTCATGGAGTAGGTCATGGCTTCTTTGACTTGGTCAACCCTAGATTTGACCAAAAAACTCAAACTTGACGTCTTGTCTTGTTGAGAGTACTAGGAGATGTGCTAGGCTAGAGTGCACTGGTCTATCCAAAAATTAGGTCAACCCCTTCACTTAAGGTGCCTCAACAAGAGGATTAGGGTTTCTGCAACTGCACCTACTAGTAACCCTAGTGGCAGTGCTTTGGTGACTACTCTTGCTAGAAACCCAAGCAGTAGTTCTTCAACGAGCTTAATATCCTTATGGCTATGTTTCCTTCCAGCGGTTTAGACTAAATGAAGGAGGTGTGGGCCCATAACCTATTAGAATATGAATGGATGTGCTCATTTTACCATCAACAATATCACTATTGTCACCCAACCATAGGCCGAAGCCACCCTCCGAGCACCTTAACCTTGACTGAGACTCATTCTGGAAGAAAACCCTAGGCAAGATAGCCAAACAAATGTTAGCGCACCTTTCCCCAAGGATAGCACATCAAACAAGAGTTTATCAGATAGTCCAAACCATAACCAAGAGATAGTCCAAGCCAAAACCGAAATCTGCTAGCTGCAGCAGCCGCAACGGTGGCTGTCCTCCAAACTTGCACAGAAACTGGGCAACTACAGTGCGCACAAGTGTTGCTCTACAATTCTGAGAATGCTTGCCAGAATGAAGACTGACCTCCTGTATTTATACTAATTCTGGCTAACTGCCTGGGCCAACTTCTCATTCTAGGTGTCTATTTACTTAGTATATAATATTTCTTCTGGCCGACTTCTTCTCCTGTAGGATAATAACCTAATATTCTATTCTCATCAGGTTTACATGTGGAGGTAAATACCTCCCACAACTACCATAATATTAACAGTAAGCCTGCAAGAGTGTCAGGGAAGGGTTTACTGGAATGGTTAAGTCCTGTTGACCTCTAGATTCTACCTTCATGGGAACAATAAGTTCAAACCCTATGGAAGGAGGATGCCTCCTTCAGACCTTTCACCCATATGACTAAAGGCTCATGCCCATGTCCTTAACCCATTTATGAAAAACGGAATTAGTGCATAGCCCACAAGAGTTTTCGAAGGACCCATGTGACCGAGGTCTGGGAACCCTGCGCTAGGCCCAAATGGAGTCAAGCCTCTCTGGCTTCGGAACTTCGGAGTGTTTCGACCTTATCATTTGTAAACAAGATGAAGGCAACTGATATTTACGGTTAACCATAAGGTTGAACAACACCTGGTGGTCTCCCTAACCGTGGCAGATAGACCTACCCCACCATTAAACCTTGATCCTTTTATCAATCGTGAAGCAACGCGAGCCACAGATCCAATGGTATTCGGGAGTCCCCTTGGCCATTGGATCTATGTCGAGGTAACTTCGACGAAGTCCTACTTTGGTAGAATAGGTATGTTAAAGCACCCAACTCCCCGAACGCCGAAGTTACAAATTATGTGAGTCGTGGATGTGGGAGTACGTTAAGAACCCCTCTTAGTCGTTTGATTGACTAGTGGAGGCATTCTCGTAGGACACTTCGGCGAAGTCCTGCTTCGGTAGAACGGAGCGACCATCATGCCAAAACCTCCGAAGGTCGGAGCTACAAAGTAATGGAGGTCGTAGATCAAGGGGTCACGTGGACACCCCTTGACCGTGAGATTGAAGGGCATGGAAAGCTACCAGTGCGGGGTGAGGTGGCATGCTGAAGTCACCCAGGGTGATGTGGACCCATGTTTGACATGCCACGTGTCACCTAGATTCATACATTTCACAGACCCTATGTGACCATTAAAACATGACACATGTCACCCACTGTAGGGGCCACATGTCATTTCTTCCATGTCGTGCATCACCCCTGACACTTCCCTATTTGGCCCACTTGGTAAGAGGAGTATTCGAGATCCACTGGTACTTACCTCCGCATCTAGTACGTCACCATGTGTGAGGGTGGACCCTTCGAGAGTCCAAGACTTCGGGACTCCGGAGGTGTGGGGTGCAACATCAAGGATAAGATGAAAGGCATGAAGGTCAGAGCCACGTGAACAGATTTTGGGCTCCTTCAAGAGTTCATGAATTCAGGACCAGAGGATAAGCATGCAGAAAGGAGAAGGGACGTTCAGTGCCAAACGTCGAACTTCCCTCTAGCTCATGTGTTAAACGAAGACTGTGTCCCGCCATTGGATTGGATGGTGGATGAACCTCCCTTGTGGACGCAAGAACTTGGGGATGGTATGAATGAGGTGGATTCACGTGGGCACCACATGGACCATGTATAATAATGCCTGAAGAACTTTGGGAGGTCATAAATTGTGATCTAGAGCTCGATTTTGAGTCTGGTGGTAGTCGTTAGAGAGCTACGCTTGAGTAGAAGAGAATGGAGATCTCGAAGAGATGACTCGAGATGACTAAATTAAGCGAAATTTTGATGTCCCATCCCTAGAAAGGGTACTTAAGGGTCGTGTGTGTTGCAAAGCTCTACTAAAAACCCTTGTGTGAAATGAAATGAGGGGGGCAAGGAAAATTTTAAGAACCCTCTATAAATTTATATTTATAATAAATAGGTGAATCCCCATGGTACATAGGAAAAATTGAAGGTTATTTTATCAATAATATAATATGTATATATTAATTTTTGGTGAATCTTTTACTGAATTATATAATCTTTTAAAATCTTGGCAAATCTTTCACTGAATTATAAAATCTTAACGAAACTTTCATTGAATTATAAAACCTTGTAAATTCTTGGCAAATCTTTTACAAAATTATAAATCATTTTGAAGTCTTAGTGATCTAGGTGGATATCGATGGCCACCCACCTTCTCCAACTAGCTCAAAACAGTTTTCTGGCAATTTTGGTAATTTACTATTTTTAGCAATTTTTCGGGTCCTGAACTTCCGGAGCTGTTTTGAGGCCCTAAATAATGTTTTTTGAGAAAATGGGGAGCAACATGGATCATGGATCAATATTGCTCACCCAAAATTTTTATTCCTCGGATAGATCTTTCCAACGAGTTATCGTGCACCTCAAATGGAGATTGTATGCCAAAGTTACGCCCCTAGGAAGTTGACGTATCAACTACCCCCATCGGGGCCTGCAAACCTTCTGGATTTTCATCTTCCAGGTTTAGGGTTTTGGATTTTCCTTATGTTAAAAAGGCCCTTAGAGCCTCATTGTAATAATCATCTTCTCACGGATGCGAGTAGCCGTCACATCTCTTCTCAGAGATAAGCTGCCACCATTTTAGCGAGTCTTTCACTCTGTATTTTACAGTCTTTGTACATTTTTGTTCATTAATAGAAAATTTTGTATTACTATATCTTTGTGTTTATGGTTGCATCTCTGATACATTTCTGTTATATTATTGGATATCCACGAAATCTCTGTGCATTTTTTTATTATATCTCCGCTCTCATTTTGTGTTGAAAATAATCTAGATCAGTGGTATCAAAGCAAGTTGCTCTTGATCGTTTTCCAGTGCATGTCCCCGACGAGGTCCGACTATAGCAAGTTGGGTCTCGATCTTGTCTCTCTTGAAGATAATCACTCTTGCACGCCCAAGAAACCCTCCATGGCAAAAGAAAAGAAAAACGATGGAGCAAACAATCCTATCAGTTTGTTCCTTGAGCAAGCTCTCACGCAACAGAGGGACGAAATGATGGAGAATTTTTCCCACATCCTTCAATGATTGTCGATAGCAACAGGCGCATATTCATCAAGCGGCCACTTTGGAAGCACCTCGCCTTTTAAGGTACAGGTCAATTTTGATATTCCTATATTTGAAGGTCAGATAGATGCGGATGACCTAGATAAATGGTTAAATTTGTTAGAAGGTTATTTCTCTGTTCATAATTTTTTCGACAGAGAAAAGATCATCTTCGCGCTCCTTAAGGCTCTCCCCCATGTCAAACATTGGTGGGAAACTTATTGGGAGAAAAGTTCCACAGAGGAGTCTAGAATATATGGGGTCGAGCCCACTTGGGATTTTTTTGTGGATGCGGTAAAGGAACAGTATTACCCTATTGGCAACTATGAGGACCAATACATGAGATGGACCACACTGCGGCAAGAGAGGGGCCAAGTAGTTTCAGAGTTCACCAATACCTTCCATACCTTGCACACCAAGTTGGGTATCAAAGACTCTTAACGCCATTTGGTTCTAAAATACCGTGGGGCTCTACACAGATACATCCAAACTGAAATGGATTTTCTGGACATCTCATCACTCGGTGATGCTTATCAATATGTTGTTAAAATCGAGCAGAAATTTAAGCACCAGAACAAACGAGAGTCCGGGTATAGAAATCCACAACAACCAAAGTATGACAAAGATGACCCTAACAAACAGTCTCCAGAAAACCAGTCCAAGCCACAGGAAAAGAAGGGTCACAAAAAGACAAAGGACGTCGGAAAATGGTGTGATTTCCACAAAAGCCCCTGGCACAACATCGATGAATGTCGCTCAAAACAGTCATTGGTGGCCGAGATCAAAGACAAGGAGTCGAACCCTGATTCAGAATCTAATTCTGAAAATACTGGTAAAAGACAGATCATCGATGCAGACCCCACTGTTATTGTCGCGACCGCAACAATTCAACTAGAAGAACCAACAGATCCTGAAGAGGGGGAGCGCCTTTTTCATTCATAGATGTGGGTGAAGGGGACCCCGCTGCATTTTATTGTTGATAGCAGAAGCCAGAAGAACCTCATCTTAGCAGAGGTCGTCAAACAGTTGGGATTGTTGACAACACCACACCCGCAGCCATACAACATCGGGTGGCTTCGCCAAGGACGAGATCTTCGTGTCAGCCAGCAATGTCGATTGTCATACAGCATTCAACCCTTCAGGGATGAGGTATTATGTGATATTGCCCCACCGGATGTCTGTAATGTTCTCTTGGGCCAGCCATATATGTGGAAGCATCGTGCTATTTATGAGTCTCAACCCCGCAGTGTCATTGTTTCTTTGGGGGGTCATAACTGCAGAATACCAGAGGTAGTTACGACTATTGTTCCACCTAAACAGTGCCGCAAGGTAGTATATCATACTGCAAAATTCATCTTCTTTACAATCTGTTCAAAAGGGGAACAGAAGGACACTGCAACCACTACAACCTCGCCCCAAGGACCTTCTATCCAACAAAAGCAGGTCGACAAGGTTGCAGCAAAGCGCAAAGATTCCTTCTGCACACAGTCATCTCATGTAGCCAGACTGGTTAAAAAGGTCCACCCTTCCAGCCACAGCTTCGTGACAACCTTCAACAAACCAAGCAGCTCGACATCTCCAGCAAGGCAAGCAGCTCACCAAGATTCAGATTCAACAATCGCTTTCCCCTCTCCCCCGGGAACTCAACGCAATGGATACCATTGCTTTCTAAGGAGGGAGGATTGATCCAGGTGGATATTGGTGGTCACCCACCTTCTCCAACTGGCTCAAAATAGTTTTCTGGCAATTTTGGTAATTTACTATTTTTAGCAGTTTTTCAGGTCCTGAACTTTTGAAGTCGTTTGGAGGCCCTAAACGATGTTTTTTTGAGAAAACGGGGAGCAACATGGATCATCATGGATCAATTTTTCTCACCCAAAAGTTGTAGTCCTCGGATAGATCTTTCCAATGAGCTATCGTGCGCCTCAAACGGAGATCGTATGCCAAAGTTACGTCCCTGGGAAGTTGGCATATCAACTACCCCCATCGGGGCCCACAAACCTTTTGGATTTTCATCTTCCGGGGTTAGGGTTTTGGATTTTCCTTATGTTAAAAAGGCCCTTAGAGCCTCATTGTAATAATCATCTTCTCACGGACGCGAGTAGCCGTCACATCTCTTCTTAGAGATAAGCTGCCACCATTCTAGGGAGTCTTTCACTCTGTATTTTACAGTCTTTGTACATTTTCACTCATTAATAGAAAATTGTGTATTATTGTATCTCCGTGTTTATGGTTTCATCTCTGATACATTTCTGTTATATTATTGGATATCCGCGATATCTCTGTGCATTTCTTTATTATATCTCCGCTCTCATTTCATGCCGAAAATAATCCGAATCACTTAGCAATTTTTTTGATAAAGTATAAAACGATATATAATAATAGGAAAATATATTCATTAAACTATACTATACTCATTTTACATGTTTGGGAAAAGAAACATATATTATCGCCCCCCTCCCCCCCCCCACCTCCAAACAATTTTGCAAACATCAGGGGTTTTGTTTGCTAGGGTTCTTACTATACACTCTTGCATATCCCTCTATAAGTTTTGATAATATTTCATCACAAATTTCCTATATGTGTTGATTCTGACCACCACCACTTATGTCAAGCTCGGGAGATATTAATCTTTGTTCGACCACTTCTATTGTGGATTTTTTATTATTGATTCTTTGATTATGAAAGGACTCTTCAAACAAGTTCATTGGAGGATGTTCCTAAATAGGAGGGCACATAATTCTATCCATCAATAACTTCAAAAGGATAATAATATTATAGGTCACATTCCATGCATGGATTCCTCTCTAATCATCCATTTTTACCTGAAAATGACTCCTTTCCAATAAAGATAGGTCACTTTTATCCATTGTATATTGTATTTTTGTTGGCTTGTAAAAAATTTAAGACACATAACTTTGTGATAAATGTTGAGCATCAATTAGGCCTTAGAACTATAGGGCACAAAAACACTCATTGAACATAAATGTTAACTATTAGGTACAAATGAAATGAGACCATAAAAGTCTTTGGTGGGCTCAAGGATATCCTATCATTGTTTACATTTCAAAACTAGTATTTTCTTCTAATACTTTGAAGGCACTTCAAAATAATTCTATTATATGTGTGTACTTGAGATGAAAGCTTGTCTCCATTGACCTAAAGTTGTTGGGGAGAATCTCTCGTATCAAAAGGAGAAGTTACCAACTAAAAAATATAACAATGATCAACTTGCCACCAGCTTTTTTTTATCAGTGACAAAGACATGTGTAAAGACGTTAGTAAAACAAAAAGGGTAGCTACTGCATATGAAGGTAAAAAGTTCAAACAAGAAGGTAACATAAGAGAAGACTTGCAATATAATAAACTGGTAAATAAATTAATAAATCGTCAAATAACAATATATTGTCACAAGAGCTTAGATAATCCATGTAGGTTCTTAAAGCTTTGTTAATTTGCATTATTCTAGGAAACCTTCCTTGTAGTTTCCTAGGAAATGCACTCTGCATTGTGCAAACTGGATTTGAACTTACTAGAAATAAATAGTTAAATTGTGCATTACATGATATGAAATTATGTTGAGATTGAAGCAAAAATCTTATATGACAAATCCACAAGTATGTTAGTGGATTATACATCAAATAGTCTTATTGATTGTAAATAGCTCACCAAGACTTATAGTTAATTGTAGTCTTCCTCCCTCAAAGTTTGAAGGTAATTTGTAGGTATAGGACTGATTTTCCGAATAGAATTGCATGTCAGACTAAGGGGCCTTGGCCGGTTAAAGTATTGACTGAGCTTTTAGGTGATTTGCAAGTAGAAAAAATAAGATGGGTTTGGCACAAACATAGAATCTGAAAACTAATGACCACCCTGTTGACACAAGGAAACAAATGACCATTGTAGGAAGGGAGTGGCACTATGAGGTATATCATAAAATACATTGATACAAGGAAAAAAANAAAGACGTTAGTAAAACAAAAAGGGTAGCTACTGCATATGAAGGTAAAAAGTTCAAACAAGAAGGTAACATAAGAGAAGACTTGCAATATAATAAACTGGTAAATAAATTAATAAATCGTCAAATAACAATATATTGTCACAAGAGCTTAGATAATCCATGTAGGTTCTTAAAGCTTTGTTAATTTGCATTATTCTAGGAAACCTTCCTTGTAGTTTCCTAGGAAATGCACTCTGCATTGTGCAAACTGGATTTGAACTTACTAGAAATAAATAGTTAAATTGTGCATTACATGATATGAAATTATGTTGAGATTGAAGCAAAAATCTTATATGACAAATCCACAAGTATGTTAGTGGATTATACATCAAATAGTCTTATTGATTGTAAATAGCTCACCAAGACTTATAGTTAATTGTAGTCTTCCTCCCTCAAAGTTTGAAGGTAATTTGTAGGTATAGGACTGATTTTCCGAATAGAATTGCATGTCAGACTAAGGGGCCTTGGCCGGTTAAAGTATTGACTGAGCTTTTAGGTGATTTGCAAGTAGAAAAAATAAGATGGGTTTGGCACAAACATAGAATCTGAAAACTAATGACCACCCTGTTGACACAAGGAAACAAATGACCATTGTAGGAAGGGAGTGGCACTATGAGGTATATCATAAAATACATTGATACAAGGAAAAAAAATGACCACTGTAGGCAGGGAAAGGCACTAAGAGGTTTATCAATAGACATTCTGCCATATCCAATCTAAACTACAAACTCTGCCAAAAAGAATGCATTAGTGGTGTGACTTGCCCAACAATGCAAAAGATATGCCAGGCAATGAAGTTGGACCTAAAATAACTAATTATTTTCTAATGAACATGCCAAATATTGCACATAATAAATATATTGTAGTATCTCTATCTACGTCAAAAGATTGGAATCCAAATCAAATTGGGAAGAGTCCTTATAGGCGTCATGTAATAAACTCACTTATGAAATATAAATAAAATGTAATTTCCTCATTCTTTAGTATAGTTATCCTTGAGAAACATTTGAAAGGATTTTAGAAGCACGTTTACAGAATAGCACTCCTGAACGAACCCAACAGACATGTCACAAAATATAAAACCATCAGCATGGCAGATACCCAAAGATTAAAAAATGTAGATTAAAAAAGAATAAAGGAAGTAGATGCAACAGAGAAGCATATTTCTAGAGATCGGAGAAAATTTTCCGCTCGTATTTCAGTAAGATTTTAAGTGCATCCTCCACAGTTAAATTCCATCCAACAACTCTCATTCCTATCTAGAAGTATTTCTGTACCGAATACAATGTTGTCTAGGCCTCACTGGAAAAACCCAATATCGATAATTATATCCAAAAAGTCACAATTTTAGTTCTAAGAATATTAAACCATAAAGACAGTGCATAAATTTTGTCCATAACTTCATTATATATATTATAAACTACATAATATGAAACATTGAAAAACCACTTCTCAATTTTCTATATCGTGCATAGGTTTTGTTTTTCTCTTTTGCTTCAAGTAGGCTTGAAATAACATTTAATTGAATTTGCACCAAACCCAAATAGAAAATCCTTATTTGGCTGCATTAGGTCATCTTTTTTCTGTGTAGATTTCCCACTTGTATAAAATAAGTCAAATCATGTCCAAACAGAGCCAGTGAAATAAAACAAGAAGATCTGAAGACTTCCATTTCATCCACAATCTGCAATGAGGGCATATGTAAAAGCAATGCCATAGAAGATAGATTTCAAATACAGTCAATTTCATCCTAGAACAGAACAAGCGTGAAAAAATTTTGCCACTCCTCTCCTTGGTTGCTGAGTGAAATATCTTAAGTATACTTATAGGAATTTTTCTGAAATACACAAGCATTTAGACCTTCTAGTCTTAACAACTCACCAATTTGTCCTAAAGTGATCTTGCTTACACATCGACTAGGATATCAATCCTGTACAACTTCAGTATTGTCCCGAGGCCTACTGTCTCATCAATTCTATTTACGACATTGGACATAACTCAAACAAAACTTGGCTGTTCATATACTATTGAGTCGAATGTAAACAGTATTTTGATAAATAATAATAATGATATTCTAAATTTAAAGTCAAGTCAAGCCAGATATCAAATTGATGTATGAGACGTCTTTATTTGATTGCCAACTCAAATGCTGTAACCAAGATATGTTGCAAAGAAAGTACATGGCCAAGAGAATTAAAATAAACTGCAGCAGATTTTCATGGTGTGTTGTACACCTTTTAGTATTATGCCTCCTAAAGTTAGGAGTCTGTTAAGTTCAAATGTTAATTATTATTGTATTTGTTGGATAATTAGATGTAAGTGAATAACCCGCAGCTCCCTTGCATTTTTTTACATGTGTTAATAGAGATAGAATAAAATGGCTTATCTTGCGCTTTCATGATGCCTTTTTGATGTGCTTTTGATCTCTAGTATGATCATTGTTGCAGACAACAAAGTACATACATAAGCTTTTGAAGAAACCAGCATAATACCATAAATATCATAATTTAAGGTTTGAAATTTGGGCTTAGCCTTATTACATTTTACTAATTGGATCTTGGCTTATGATTGAATGCAAATAATCACTCAGATTTGGTAACTCTCATTGTAATTATATAATTATAAGGACTATTTTTATCATGTTTGAAGATTCCAAATTAGTTTGGGAAATTGCAAACTGGCAGACGGGGATTGATAAATAATTTTGTCAGATATTTAGATGTGACTATCATTCATGAAATTTAATGACCGAAAAGTCTCTCAATTGAGTTCACTCACAACCCTTGGTTGATTATGCAGCTGAGAACCTGTCACAAGATCAATAGAGTGTTGGATGGCCCACATGGGATGGAGCCTTTTTGGTTCATCAAAAACAATAAAGTATGCATCCATAATATTTTTAATTAATGGAGGAGAAAACTCAATAAATGTCTTCCTTTGCTCCTTGAATGATATAGCATCATGAACTTGCTCAAGCTCGCTTGATAGCTGGCCTACCAAAAAGTTAAAAGTAAAGGATTGACAGTAGAAGAAGTGAATTTATATACCTTCCCTTCCTTATGGAACTTGCAGGTCTTGTGATCGATGAGGTCTGTATAGATAACAGAAATGTAAATGCAAAAGCACTGTCCAGCATATGTTCCTGTGATCGCCAAGCTCTGTGCAGATTTATAATTGACAGGATAACATAGGTACTCATAGAATTTCCAGTTTTAGATCCCCATACACATCATATTTTTATTCCTCTTCAAACTAGCCTTCTTGCCAGCATAAGTAAAATAACAAGCACATTAGTATGCAGCTGAGTTAACAATTATTGTTGAGAACAAACCACTTTCACCAGTAAAATCACTCTCAACTAAAATTACTCAGATCACACAGAATGTAGCATACAATTAACTGTATCATCTCATCTGTGCACTGAATCATCTTTTAATGGTTGAGATACCAAATGTGCCAAAAGGTTCAAAAAATTAATCAAATCCAAACCATAAAAGAGCATGCACATCACAAAATCCAAATGTGTATAATAAATGAGTAATATGATGCAGCGGGCACACATTGATCCCATTCCCAAGATAGTGGATACAGCATTATCATAAACATGTCATAGTACTGATTGTACTCAAAATCCCAAAGTGATATGTATACTACAAAAACAATGCTACAAATGAATCGAGTTCTTATCAAATAAGAGACCATGAAAAGAACCGTAATTAAACTTTCTATACATTTCTTTATAGTACTGGGTGACCATTTCACCAAAATACCAGCCTGGGGTGCTCCGGTAAGGATCCACGATAAAGAAAAAAAGAGAATCAGGATAAGAGAGCGAGTATTAATGCCAATAACAAGGCCATCAGTGAAGTAGATTCCAAATGAATCCTAACAGAGTTCTCCCCCAAAGTTTCAAACACAGAATTAACATACAAATTCTTCAATGTAAGACAACCATTCGAATACCTTCATTTCTAAATTAAAACCAATAACTTCTACAGCTATAATAGAGATGGAATCTTCAGAAATAATGATTTGCAAGATCTTTAGAAACCAGAGACAAAATTACAAAGATAAGATTCATAAACCAGAACAAAGATTTTTTTAAACTTATCTTTTGAAGATTATAGACCAACAACCAGCTGAGCGAACTGTTTCCACCCCACTATAGGAAAATCCACAGCGGACGCCACCCCCTAGCCAGGCTCTGATACCACCAAGGAGAAACATGGATAATTAACTCTGAAATTTGGAGTCTAACCAATGTTTTCCTCTGTAGATTTCGTGATGACAGATCAGTCCTATGGCACCCACATACCTACCCCACACAACACAACGAGTATTTCCTTTTTTGTTGTTCAGCACCTCAGAAATTTTTCACTCTCGTGTTATTCACTGTGTGCATAGAAGGTCTAGACCATGTCCCAAGTTTCAACAGAGTTTTCCAAGTTTTCATGGCTTCTTCTCAAGGCTACCAATTTCCATTCATGGTTGGTTGGCCTATCCTTGGCTTGGCTCTCCTTTTTCCAATGTGTAACCCCTCCCAACTCTTCTCTAACACTTTTTAAGTTTTTCTAACTGCCTTCTTCCCCCGATTCGAAATTTCCTCATGCATAATGGATAGAGAGTTCAAATTCAACTTCTCCTCCTCATTCCAAGAATGTAGGGGAGACAACTTGCTAAAATTTAGGAGTGGTGGTTTAGATTGAGGAGTTGGTTTCCTCCACTCCTCTTAACTCATTTTGTTATGGAAATTAAAAATTGAAATTGGGTGAGGGTTCAAGATAGCATAGGTAGATGATCTAGGCAAAAAAACCCCTTAGATCCCCTCACCTTTCCCCTCTTGTGGTATCATAGCCCCTATAGGTGCTCGAGCTCAGATGATCTTGATCTTTTTCTTCTTTATTAACTTC
>ML793908.1:655873-675625 GCA_009831015.1 Picea engelmannii
TTTCTCCCCAAGGATACCAATGTTTACGTCCATGAGACCAAAAAAACTAGAGGCCAAAAGAAAGATCAATTATCATTTCATCGTTCTACATAAGAGACATAAGGCCATACGACCATTACAGGTTTGGGAGGAAACACCATCAACATAAATATATAACTCAACAAAAGAAAGGAGAGAGGGTTGGATTCATTCATGCATGTGCATGCTTGAAGGTATCCTTCCGAGAAGACCAATCCATAATATGAGATGAAGAGACCATAAAAGAAGTGAGATTCATTCAAGTATTCTTCATCCTCAAACAAGAAAAAAATAAGCACGTGGGACAATAGCTTCATTTCAACAAAGTCTTAAAAGGATAAGGAATGAAAACTCATACATGCCCACAAGTGCTTAGGTGTTGGTTTAGAGCCAAGTACCCAGTCAAATAAAAGTCCTTTTTCTTTGGAGGATGAAGGGAGTCTAGACTACTCCCAGAGTCTGCTCACAACAATATCAGATTCCCACTAAAACCGAGCAGCCTGGATTACTCCCAAAGTCTACTTCACATAAGCATGAGAGGGCCATACAAGAGGCATGCTCGACAATTCCAGGGGACTGAAACAAAAAAAAAAATCAGATGGAAATTCAATAAGTGGCCTGGACTACTTCCAGGACCTGCATGCTATCACGAAAGAAGCCATTATCCGGAAGCCTAGACTACTCCCAGTAGCTGCAAAAGCTATCACAAGGCATATGGCTCATTCCTCCAAAATCAGTTCCCCATCACTAGACTGCTCCCAGGTGATGGGCAACCAAGCTACGGGCATGCTAAGTAGCAACAAGTACCCACACAGGAATACAACCACTCAGCTCATGGTAAACATGTTTATCAATTCAATGTTCTTAGGCCACCTGATGCTTCACCAAAACAGTCAGAAAGAAAAATAGCAATAAACATTTCCAACAAACCTCTTGAGGCTATTCCAAATATCTGAAAATGACCATGGTAGATCACACCCATCCGAGGGATAACCAAGAGAATGCTAAATTCATCCAAGGACAGGGATCAACTAATACAACAACCATTTCCAGGCAAAAATCTGTTAAGACTTTCATAACAGTCCAACACAACATGAAAACAGAGATGACCAGAATAAATAAAATGCTCCAATCTCAAATTCAAGAGTACCAAACCGAGCAACATAGCTCTTCTGTTATATTAATACACACAGGATTTCAGAAACTATGCATTGTTCAAGTGGCCAGCCTAAATTTGAAAAACACCCATGGAAGCCCAACTCACAGCTATGGGTATATTTGGGGCCATGCACCTATAAAGTAAGAATATTGAGCTTGCGTGAATTAGAAGATTGAGAGGGAGCTTGTCAAAAATCATGATTTTTGTAAGTGATTCTCGAAATGTTTTGGGTCATATTTATAAACCATGAGTGACCTCCTTCTGTTACATATATGCATAGGATTTTTAAAATAATAAGAATTGATTGTGAACCTGGGTACGATTTCATCTCTTAATGTGCAACTCTGACCATTTTGTACTTAATTCAAATTACTAACAAAATGACTACTTTATCTTCTTCTCCCCCTTGACAGATACCACGACACTATTAGGTGAACAATACCAACTCGGGAGAAGAAAAGACTGATATATCTTTGTCTACTGATATACCTTATGTAATAGACCTCATCACAAATGATACACTGCTATAAAACACTAAGTCTGAAATATATTCTTTGATGTATTATTCAGTCTGAGCATATTCTATTCATAAAGAGATGAAAACCTCAAGCATCCTTTTTGGAAATACAAAAACACTAAACCAGCTTACTTTTAAGGCTACCTTACTCTTGCTGATATGCTCAAAGTCAACTTTAAATGGAAAGCAACCTTGCAGGCTAACTGGATAATTTGGACTGTCAATTTTGGTTCTGCTTACCATCTACTGATATTAGAACTCTTAATTCTTATGGAAATTATGTAATAGCACTAAATTCAAATGCACATAGAGATCCAACTTTTTCTTAGACTGATTATATTTCAAATATGGATAACCTTCTCTGCAGAAGCAACCTCAAGTGGACAAAGTCACCCAATTTCA
Organism: Picea engelmannii; assembly: GCA_009831015.1. Classification (NCBI taxonomy): domain Eukaryota; kingdom Viridiplantae; phylum Streptophyta; class Pinopsida; order Pinales; family Pinaceae; genus Picea; species Picea engelmannii. The sequence continues at coordinate 657,970 of ML793908.1, forward strand.
AGCAACTACTCCAGATTTGGATTATTGCAATGAGGCATCTTGTATAGTGAGAAAGGTCAGCTCACAAACGTCACAATAAGGATTAGGTCATCACAAGCCTCCTCACCAAGCAAGTTGGTAGTTCTGGGGGAGACGGGAAAGGAGACAAAGAAGGACATGGTTAGTTCAGGCTTCCATGTTCACTAGTGGATGAAAAGATTACCTGTGTTTCCCCGACAATTTCTTAAGTGGCCAAACCTCAAGAGAAGGTGAATGATGAATGGGAGAACCCAATGTTGGATGCACGCTGGCCTTCCAAGCACAAAAATGATGACCCCTGTTTTTCCTTGAGCCCGTACAGCCCCTAGTGCTGTAACTTGGCTCTGATACCATTTGTAACAAACCCACTTATGAAATATAAATAAAATGTAATTTTCTCATTTATTTTCCTTCATTTCTTTAGTATAGTTATCCTTGAGAAACATTTGAAAGGATTTTAGAAGCATGTTTACAGAAAAACACTCCTGAAAGAACCCAACAGACATGTCACAAAATAAAACCATCTGCACGGCAGATACCCAAAGATTTAAAAATGTTGACTCAAAAAGAATAGAGGCAGTAGATGCAATAGAGAAGCATATTTCTAGAGAACGGAGAAAATGTTCCGCTCGTATTTCAGTAAGATTTTAAGTGCATCCTCCACAGTTAAATTCCATCCAACAACTCTCATTCCTATCTGGAAGTATTTCTGTAACAAATACAATGTTGTCTAGGACTCATTGGTAAAACCCAATATGGATAATTATATCCAAAAAGTCACAAATTTTAGTTCTAAGAATATTAAACCATAAAGACAGTGCAGAAATTTTGTCCATAACTTGATTATATATATTATAAACTACACAATATGAAACATTGAAACAACCTTACATCCATTAACCACTTCTCAATTTTCTATATCTTACATAGGTTTTTTTTTTTTCTTTTGCTTCAAGCAGGCTTGAAATAACATTTAATTGAATTTCCACCAAACCCAAATAGAAAAGCCTGATTTGGCTGCATAAAGTCATTTTTTTTCTGTGTAGATTTCGCACTTGCATAAAATAAGTCAAATCATGTCCAAACAGAGCCAGTGAAATAAAACAGCAAAATCTGAAAACTTCCATTTCATCCACAATCTGCAATGAGGGCATATGTAAAATAAATGCCATAGAAGATGGATTTCAAATACAGTCTAATTCATCCTAGAACAGAACAAGTGTGACAAAATTTTCCCACTCTTTTCCTTGGTTGCTGAGTGAAATATCTTAAGTATACTTATAGGAAGTTTTCTGAAATACACAAGCATTTAGACCTTCTATTATTAACAACTCGCCAATTTGTCCTAAAGTGCACTTGCTTATGCATTGACTAGGATATCAGTCCTGTACAACTTTAGTATTGGCCTGAGGCCTACTTTCTCATCATTTCTACTTACGACATTGGACGTAACCTAAATAGAACTTGGCTGTTCATATACTAGTTGAACCATTGCAGCCACATAAACAATATTTTGTTAAATAATAATAATAGTAATTACAATCTAATTTTAAGGTCACAGCCAAGCCAGACACCAAATTAGTGTATGAGACCCCTTGTTTAGCTACCAATTCAAATGTTGTAACCAAGATATATTGCAAACAGAGTACATGGCCAAAAGGATTAAAAGAAACTGCAGCAAATTTTCATGGTGTGTTGTACACGTTTTAATATTATGCCTCCTAAAGTTAGGAGTCTGTTCAGTTAAAATGTTAATTATTATTGTATTTGTTGGATAATTAGACATAAGTGAATCACCCACAGCTCCCTTGCATTTATGTACATGTGTTAATAGAGATAGAAGAAAACGGCTTATCTTGTGCTTCCATGATGCCCTTTTGATGTGCTTTTGATCTCTGGTATGATAATTATTGCAGACAACAAAGTACATACATAAACTTTTGGAGAAACCAACATAATACCATAAATATCATAATTTAAGGTTTGAAATTTGGGCTTAGCCTTCTTATATTTTTGTAATTGGATCTTGGCTTATGATTGAATACAAATAGTCACTCTGTAATGTTCCCAAGCCAATTTTTTCACTGGAAACACTAACTGTTCACTGTCTACTGTTGTTTGGATGTGTGTTTGCAGGTTTGCTCATGAAGTTGCGCATTAGGGTTTATATGTTTGATTATTAAAGCATGTAGACATGGATCTGAAGATACATCATAAAGAACAACAAGATATAACAAGAGACACTAATATGGAACCAAATAACTCAGATCTGACCTTTATTTAGATAATATAGAGAATTTGATACAACAGATCTGCAGATCTGGAAGAATACCAATAAAAGTCTCCAACTGGGATAAGAGCTGCTATAAAATGCTCAAGACTTAAGATATAAGCCTCCAAAGGAAAGATAATAAGCTGATGCAAGATACAAGATTAATTTCTTTCCCTCCAAGGTTCAAATCCAAACCCTCCTGGCTGAGTTGCGCCCTTCTGAATGGTTGAATAAGCTCAATAATTCGGCCCTGCTGCTAGAGGCCTCCAAATGCTCTGAAACTGGATGAAATAGTAGACCGGGGCAAGACAAATCCCCTCCTGAAGTCTCAGGCTAAAAGATAGAGATCTGCTCCTCAAATAACTGAAACCCCAAACTGAGTTGCGCCGTCCTAAATGACTGCAGAGGCCCAATAATTCGGCCTCACTGTTGGGAGCCTGCACATGCTATGAAACTTGTTGGGAATGTAGATCGGGGCAAGACAAACCCCCTGGTGAAGTCTCCAGCTAAATAGTGAAGATTTGGTCCTCCAAACTAATGAAATCTCGTTCTGAGTGCGCCCTCCTTCTCTCCAACTCTTTCCAAGCTCCAATAAATTGAATGGCAAGTAAACCTCTCTCCAAATATGCTAGGAATGATGGTTGAGGCCCTACAAAGAAAACCCAGATGTCCAAAAGTCCAAAATCCTCCTCTATCTCCTGGATCGAACCCTTCTTCCTTCAATGGTGCGCCCTCCTTGTTGGAAACCCCCTAGGTTGCGCATTGTTCCTTCCTTGAATGCTTGATGGTACCTGAAGATGTTGTAGAATGGTGTGGGTGGAGTATTGCATCCCCGAGACCAAGCTTGGATCAAGAGAGGTGGGATCTTTCACCACCGAGTTGATCTTTAGGGTTTGTAGTCTCAAAACCCTCAAAACTGTTTTGTGCTCAAGAGCCCAAATGCAAAATGTAATAATAATCTAGAATGAGTGAGAAGTGCGCCCTTCCTTTCTTTTATACTCCCGATCTATTTCTCTGTTGAGTTAGTTAACCCCTAGGGTTAACTCCTAGCTTTTCCACACATGCTCTTTTCTTTCCTTTAGTTACCTTTTCCTCCCAAAGTCAACTTAATAATATAACTTGTGCTTAGGTAATGGCTTTGGGTTGACTTTGTCCCCGTGATGCATGAGACTATAGTCTAGTGGGGACAACTAGACTACTGAGTCTCTCCAAACCTCTTCATCAAGAGGTGGGGGACATTACACACTTAGATTTGGTAACTCTCATTGTAATTATGAGGACTATTTTATCATGTTTGAAGATTCCAAATTAGCTTGGGAAATTACAAACTGGAAAACGGGGATGGCTAAATAATTTTGTCATATATTTTGATGTGATTATCATTAATGCAATTTAATGACCGAAAAGTCTCTCAATTGAGTTCACTCACAACCCTTGGTTAACTATGCAGTTGAGAACCTGGCACAATATCAATATTGAATATAGTGTTGGATGGTCCACATGGGAGGGAGCCTTTTTGGTTCATCAAAAACATCAGAGTATGCATCCATGATAGATTTAATTACAGGAGGAGGAAACTCAATACATTGTCTGCCTTAGCTCCTCGAATGATATAGCATCATGAACTTGCTCAAGCTTGCTTGATAGCTGGCCCACCAAAAACTTAAAAGTAAAGGGTTGACAGTAGAAAAAGTGAATCTATATACCTTCCCTTCCTTATAGAACTTACAGGTCTTGTGATCGACGAGGTCTGTATAGATAACATAAATGTAAGTACAAAAACACTGCCCAACATATGTTCCTGCGATCGCCAAGTTCTGTGCAGATTTATAATTGACAAGATAACATAGGTACTCATAGAATTTCCAGTTTTAGATCCCCATACACATATCGTACTTTTATTCTTTTTCAAGCTAACCTTCTTTCCAGCACAAGTAAAATAAAAAGCACATTAGTATGCAGTTGAGTTAACAATTATTGTTGAGAACAAACCACTTTCACCGGTAAAATCACTCTCAACTAAAATTACTCAGATCACACAGAATGTAGCATACAATTAACTGTATCATCTCATTTGTGCACTGAATCATCTTTTAATGGTTGAGATACCAAATGTGCCAAAAGGTTCAAGCAATTAATCAAATCCAAACCAAAAAAGAGCATGCACATCACAAAATCCAAATGTGTATAATAAATGAGTAATATGATGCAGTAGGCACGCATTGATCCCATTCCCAAGATAGTGGATACGACATTATCATAAACATGTTATAGTACTGATTGTACTCAAAATCCCAAAGTGATATGTATACTACGAAAATAATGCTACAAATGAATCGAGTTCTTATCAAATAAGAGGCCATGAACAGAACCGTAATTAAACTTTCTATACCTTTCTTTATAGCACTGGGTGACCAATTCGCCAAAATACCAGACTAGGGTGCTCCAGTAAGGATCCACGATAAAGAAAGGAAGAGAACAAGGATAAGAGAGCGAGTATTAATGCCAATAACAGAAAGACCGTCAGTGAAGCAGATTCCAAATGAATCCCAAGAGAGTTCGCCCCCAAAGTTTTAAACACGGAATTAACATACAAACTCTTCAGTGTAAGACAACCATTCGAGTACCTTCATTTCTAAATTAAAACCAATAACTTCTACAGCTATAACAGAGATGGAATCTTCATAAATAATGATTTGCAAGATCTTTTGGAAACCAGAGACAGAATTACAAAGATAAGATTCATAAACCAGAACAAAGATTTTTTAAACTTATCTTTTGAAGACTGTAGACCAACAACCAGCTGAGCGAAGTTAACTCTAAAATTTGAAGTCTAACAAATGTTTTCCTATGCAGATTTCTTGATGACAGATCAGTACTATGACACCCACATACCTGCCCCACACAACACAATGAGTATTTCCTTCTCTATTGTTTAGCACCTCAGAAATTACTTACTCTCATGCTATTCAGTGTGTGCATAGAAGGTACAGACTATGTCCCAAGTTTTAGCAGAGTTTTCCAAGTTTTCATGGCTTCTTCTCAAGGCTACTAGCTTCTATTCATGGCTAGTTGGCCTATCCTAGGGTTGGCTCTCCTTTTTTCCAATGTGTAACCTCTCCCAACTCTTCTCTAACACTTTTTCTAACAACCTTCTTCCCTCGTTCAAAATTTCCTCATGCCTAATGGATAGAGAGTTCATACTCAACTTCTCCTCCTAGTTCCAAGAATGTAGGGGAGACAATTTGCTAAAATTTAAGAGTGGTGGCTTAAATTGAGGAGTTGGTTTCATCCACTCTTCTTAACTCATTTTTGTTTTGAGATTCAAAACTGAAATTGGGTGAGAGTTCAAGGTAGCATAGGTAAATGATTTAGGCATAAAACTCCCTTAGACCCCCTCACCTTTCCGCTCTTGTGGTATCATAGCCCCTATAGGCACTCGAACTCAGTTGATCTTGGTCTTCTTCTTCATTATTAACTTCAAAACAAAAAGACGTACAATATTTGTAGTACCATGGTATATTTGACCCATTGAGTTAGTGTACCAGAGTTATAAAGTATCCATGCAAAGAATTTAAGCATTTTATTTACAAATAATTCAAGGAGGAAAAATTGGGATATTACACCTCAACTCGAGGGAGATGTCAAAAAATTGAAATCCAATTCAAATTGAGAAGAGTTGTCATGGGAGACATCAAAATACTGGAATTCAATTCAAATTGAGAAGAGTCCTTCAACAATATGTCAAAACTCAATATTCATATATGCTTGGTTTTATCACAATTTAAATGTTTATGACTTCCAATAAGATTAGGATCCAATTCAAATCGGAAAGATTCCTCCAATAATATTTCAAAGCTCAATATCCTTATAAACTTGTTTTGATCACAATTAAAATGTTTATGGATTCCATTCTTGGTAGTGTGTTTCAATATGAAATGGCTTAAAATTTAACTTAAAACTGAATCTCATTATTACAATTGATAGAATTTGTGCTCTTGTAATTGTTCTCTAATAAGCCATATCTAGCAAGTATGGTCCCACAAATATAGTTATATTTAAGTATTGTCTCTCAACTATAACGATATTTAAGAACCATATAAATATTTTCAAAAGATTACTTTCTAAATTGTATTCATTTTTATGTGGCCTGAGATTGGGACAATAGAATATAGTCGGACCATTTTGTTTATGTTTGTTTATGAACTCTAGAAGGAAAAAAATTGAGGCCATAGGTTTATATATATAGATATATGTATAACCAACTCTTTTATAAGATAATCTGTGCTGAATAATTGGAAAACATAAAAAAGGCCCTAATTTTGAGACAATCAATTTTGTTGTTGAAAAAAACATCTTTACCATCAATACATTGTGGATATCGACAACAAAACTAATCACCTGAATCTGTTACATGTGCCTGGGAATTCGGTTTACAAGAATAAAACTTTGTAGCAAATATAAAATTAAATGCAGATCAAAGGTGGATTTTGGAGAAGCTCTAAAGAGTTCATGTTATTTTAGTAGAACCTTAAAAAATCTTAAACTAAACAATGAAAAATGCAAGCGCAAGTAATTAGAAATAGTCCAGTGAAGAGAGGGGCAAGAAATCTTTGCTAGAATTTAATGATACTTTGAAGAAAAAATTGTTGAAGCTAATTACAGTTTTCCTTACTTAAAATTTGAAGGCAATTTGTAATTATATGACTGACTTGCAAAATAAAATTGCATGTTGATTGCAAATAACGGGGGACCTTGGCTTATTAAGAATAGTCTAGTGAAGAGTGGGGAAAAAAATCTTTTCTATAATTACAAAATTCATCAACTACTATGGCATTTTGTTAACTAAAATCTTAGAGTTAGTCTTTGGTTCTTTTAGACACTGTTACGGTTTACCACCCAAAATGTAAACATTAGCTTGTCAATATATGAAAAGATTCAAGATGGATTTTATTATATATGGGGGATGAATCGCTATGTTTGGACAATATGCAATAACGTAGGCTCTTTGTTTCAGAGATAATACTTTTTCCAGGGAAAACAGATTGCTGGAATGGTATCTAGACAGCTAATATTATTGCAGTCGTAACTGCTACTGCTGCAGCTTCAGCTTCCAATATAAAAATGGCAGAAGCTGGTATTTTGGAGATTATGTCAACTTTAATAGTCAGTGCCAATATGAAATCCAATTATAATGGAGAAATTATTGGTATGAGAAGGTTTTAAGTCAGCATCGGTGGTTTTCAATCATAGACAAAAAAGCCAATGGCAGGTTTAGAGTCCTTCTACATCACCAGTCAGAACCAATCAGCAACCCACAGTTGCTGCAACCTGAAATTGAGTCATTTACTTAGATACTGGTTATTAGGTTTATGCACCTTCTACAACAATTTGTGAATGTGGGCACTGATTCAAAGGTGAAGATGGAAAACTCTTCATAGCTACTATGTTTATCGTGTTGGTGCCCAGCTTATATTTCAACATCTGGAGCAATGGAAACATGGGTGTTGGTATGGACATGGTTAGTTTCAGTTGCATCTTACGTGGGGTCCCTTGTTCTTGCAGAATTAATCGATGCCTGGTCCTGGACAATGGACACAAAACATGGTCTTTTTCTCTTTGCATCTGGAACTGAAAATTCAGGGCCTACTGCAAAATTGTGACCTCATTTTACACCAAGTGAGTCCAAACCACCGCCATAAAAGAATCCAATGGAGGGCATAACTGCTCATAGAACAAAGAGCAAAAGCAAGAGATGATCACTCACTTCATCTTCAAAATGGTGTGTGTTTGATCTCTATTTAATCAACATGATCATCAACTAACGGTAGGCAAACATAGAATAAGAGAACCACTTCAATCTAAGAGACTCGTGCTCTTCTTGATTTGCTTGCTCATGATTGATCATCGAACTTCTTCTTCATCTATTAATGCGCCACTCTTAAATCATCAATCTTTCAACTAGTTGGTTTGTTTGAGTTTAATTGGTGATTTAAGGTCCGTAGGTCTAGTCCCTGGGGCAAGGTTCAACTCATCAATTTCGTCCGATGAAGATAGTTGGTGGTGAAGAGGGAAATGATCAATAAGAAAACCCAGGAGGAGGATGGGCAGTAGACAATCGAGGATATCAAAAAACAGGAGTATATCACCAAAGAACATCAAATCACTTGATCTAATATGATCAATCAAAATATTGGTGGGTGGAACTATGAAAGAAAAACGAGGGAGAAGAAGGTGAAAACGATTCAGAAGGTATTCATATCTCAACCCGAAACACTAGCATCCTCTGTTCGAAGGGATGATGCTCTATCTGCATTTGCGTTTGGTTTTCTTCCAGGTCTCTGGTGCGTCTTTAAGTAATAAGTATATTACAAAGACTGAATATAATAATTGCAACTGGGTCAACGGGTTCAATAATGGTTGGGTGCTTGTTATGCTCTATGCCGTCACACTTTGTTATGCCAATGATCGATCAAGTAGCAAATTCGGAAGTAAGATCCCAACGATGACCAGAAGATGACCTTACCCAGTAACTGAATACTTCGGCCATATCAGGATAGGCACTGGTTGTTTTATTCGATATCTATATATGTACCGCTTGTGTGGTAAGGTTTAGCCGTGTAATGATAGTTGGGTATTTTAACCTAATTCAGAAGGGGCGGTTCCTTTTCTGATACATTGTGACTGGTCAACTATGGCTATCTTTGGACCAGCTCTGTGTACTGCATTTGATTGGGGAATGAAATAACAGGTATCTGATGGTGGGGAGTTCAGATTCCGTATACTAGGCTGGAAATATCTTAACCCTGAGGCTGAAAACACATTGCAAAGATGCTTCTCAATCCATTTGCAAATGGAAAGGAACTGGCAGCCAAAAGACTTGAAGATCTTGCCCTGAAAACTCCAATGCACAGTTGAATTGATTTTGAAAGAGAAGGACATTGCTCTCATGGACTCGGGGTAGTTTTTTTTTTTATGTTTCCTTGATCGCTTTGAGGTTATTTGACATGACAGTGTAGAACAACTTCTGTTGTTTGGTCACATGCTGCGAGGTTCCTTAAGGTCTCCATTCCAGTTTTCATGCCTTCGTCTACTACTGGCTTCCCCACATGTATGATGCTTTTTCGGATCATTGAACCTGCCCGAGACACAAGAAAACACAGCTTGCAACAGTACATGTTAGTTGGATCAGCAAGTTACTCTTGTTGTCCCTAATTTTCAGCAATAGATGAAAGTATAAATCAGCAAGAAAAAGATACTCTAAGCTTCTCAATAAATGACAAGGATCAAGTATAAAATGAAAGAGGAAAACTAGCAATTAACTAGCTAAACTTACGGTGAAGAATTAGTACTCTTAGCATAAAAGATAAGGCTGTTGTAGCCACTTATATGGAGCAAATATATCAGCCTTATGGCTGTAACATTCAGTGTATTACAGCGAGAAAATCTTCCACTAGAATCCCCTCAAATTTTTCCAAAAAGTGTGCTAGGACAAGAAGAGTAAATGTGCAAACTTTGAGCAAAAACCAATTGTTGATAAGGGAGCTATTAAAGTGAATATGTTAGGGTTTCTGCAGCCCTAATGGCTGAAGATGAAAATTTGTAAGAGAAGAAATAAGTAGTCATTAGATGAGGATTCCCTAATGGCTTTGAGGTTCCCAAGGCACAAGGAAGACAATCCACGTTTGCAAGAACTAAAAAGACCGAAATTCATGTTTCCCAATGCAATAATTTATTTCTCCAATGCAACAAATTAATGACTAGTGCCTTTACTATTGGGTTAATGGAGTCACAATAAGATTAGAGAAGCTACCTACTTGGGGGTGTAAGCCATTTTACTTCCAAAGGCAAGTTTCTCTAAGCTAGGGTTTAAGCTAAGAGGGTGTATGCCCTTATACTTCTCTTAGCAAACCCTTAATCAGTGAGATGAAGCAAGCAAAAATGGTGAAGACTATGGTGGGGGTGTATGCCCTTATATTTCCCACCTAGATCCTAGCATAAAACAACTTGACTTGAAATAAATGATAGCAAGAGAGTAAAAAGCATACCAATATCAAGATAAATGCTAAGACAATTCACCACAAGAGCTAGAAAGCATCATCCAAAAGTAGTGCTAGGCCTTCTTCCATCAACCATTCATAAAATCAGCCATACACAAGTGCACAAGAGCTAAAATAGCCAAGGAGACCAAAACTTTCAAACCAAAACCTCTTGTGAGAGGAAAGTTATGACTCAAAATGAGATCTTACGATCTCTATTTATACAAAAAATAGCCAACATGCTTGTCCACAAAATGAGAAGTAAAACACAAGATTAGGGGTCAACAACCCTAGTTTTCCCCCCTTAACACAATAATATTAAACAATTTACTTATAATTTCACTTTTTGCACAAATTAAACCCTAATTAAGGATGACATCACCCTTTTAGGGGACGTTTTACCACTTTGAGAAGGTCGTTGGTGTTGGAGAAGGATGGAAGGGCCTCCCAAGGCCATGTGTCAAGCATCTAGATGATCTCTTCTTGGTGAAAACCTTCTTCTCCTCAAAACTTCCAAGTGCAAGTGAGTGGCACTTCACCACCAAGCCCAAACCCCCAATACCATGACATCATGCTCAAAGTAGGACGTTTTCACCCTCCTGGGAAAATCGTTTGGAAGGCAATGGGTGGGCTAGGTCACCCAAGTCATAATCAAGGTCGTCCAAGTCATCTTTCTCTCATCTAGCATGTGGGCCCCTGGCATCAAACCTGTGGTCTTGTAGCCCCATTGAATCCCAAGCTAGGCTTGTTCTCCCAAAATTGTCCACCAACTAGGTCCTACAAAAACCAATGGACATGCCCTCCAAGGATCTCAAGTCATAACATCATGATAAGTGGATCCAATCAATAAATAATCCATCTAAGCACGTGCATCAAATATTACCATATCAAACAATTAACATCTCAAAAACACTATGCGACTTGACAAGCTTAAGTATGGGAGGGTTGACGAGGTGTCCTATTGGGTAGATCTTGCCCTAGGTCAAGGAAATCCTCCAAGAGGTCCCTCTCTAAGCCATGTAGAGTGTACAAGGTGGATAGGGGAAAGACTCAATGGGCATAGGGCTCATGACATACTATGGGTCACAATGTCTCATGCATGGGTGCCTTTGTAGAGGGTGTGTGGTACCTTTGTCCGCAATGCACTTTTTCCAAGCCCAATATTTGTCTTTTATCTTTCTTTCTTTATATTTTCTTTAGCACAAGGAGAGGTTGAAGGTCACTACCCTGGCGTGGTGACCAGATGGTGGCAATGTCACCCACAAATGCCTAATGGAAATGAGAAGGTTGGCTCGTGATTAGACCCCCTTTCTCTCAGCCATGCAACTGAGAGTCACTGCCCTGGTTTGGTGACCAGATAATGGCAATGTCATACCACTAGATATCCATGGGCGTGATAGCTCGGCTAGTGATGAGATCTCATATCCTTCAATCTACCTTTCAGGCATTTCTTTGTTATATTATGGGTCCCATTTTATTCAAAGATAATTGTTTTATTGCTTTCTTGGGTGATCCCTGGGTGAAGCATCTGGAAGGTTCATATATTGCTTTTATCTTTTACCCAACACCAACCGCTCTGGGCATTTAGCCCCTTCTTCCCATAGAATGAGGGACAACCCCTTCTTTGGGTCAATACACCCTAAAATCCCAAGAGATAAGGAAACAGAGGGGAATAATGCTGGAAAATGGTAAGTAAGGTCGAGAACGGTACGATGGCTCATTAAGGGATATCCCAGTAGCAAACCCATTCCCAAAGAATACCACTCTCTAGGGCACAATGTCAACCACCAAGGTGAAGTAAGGCAAAAGGCATAATGTCCAAGCACATATCATGAAATCTAGAGCAATCTAAGATACAACATAATCAAATGGATTAGTTATTGAAATGATTCTCACCATAATATTGACTTGTACCTCATGGAGCAAGGCCCACTGCCTTCCGGAAGAGAACTGGTGTGGTGGATGCCATCTGTAAACCTGTGACCATATGTGGTGGTGAGCAGGTTTTCCATCTGTGCAAAGCGTATTGTTGGTCATGTAATCTCTCGGCACTCCATATCTGCAACCTGAGGGCCTCGAGACATCATCTCCTTAGTTATCCACAAAATGGGGATAACATCTGGCTCCTACTTGGAGACATGTGCTCGTAGTAGAGTGCATGAGAACCAGAGCATCTCCTAGTAGACCTGTGCCTGCAAGTAAACATCAAACTATCAAGTGTAGGATGGCCTACTCGTCCTTGTTCTCATATGATCATATCGAAACCCACTAAACTGGAAAATAAAATTTTGACATTTTTTCAAAAATTTCTAAACTAAGCATGAAATCAATGTGTAAGTAGAGCAAAATGAAAATGAAATGCATCTAAACTAGTATGAGAAATCAAGATGCAAATGCAGGGAATCGAAATGACTTACCTAATAACCTAGGGCACGGGCCCTAAAGAAGTCATGTGACCTGGATGTGAGGTTGGAGAAAAGACCCATCTATGGGTAATGGCATCTTTCTCCTGTCTAATGTTGCTAGATAGTACTTTTCTTTGTCAAACTTGTTTTTGATGATGTAAGGGCCATGTTAATATTATGGTAGCTGCGGGAGGTATTTACCTCCACGTGTGAACCTGACGAGAATAGAAGACTCTGGAAAGCAAAAGAAAACCCTAATGAGTTGGCTAATAACCCTAGAAGTCTTGTCGGCTCAAGAAGATAATTTATATTATTTTATTAGCCTCCAAGAGAAGAAGTCAACCAGAAATAATAATAATATACTGAACAGACACATATCTAGAAGGAGAAGTCGACCCCAGCAAATCTGGCAGAACCAGTATAAATACAAGGTGCCAATTCTCATTTGACACATCTCAGAATTGCAGAGCAGCAACTGGTGCGCACTGCAGTTCCCAGTTTGGTGCACACGTGTGGAGGAGAGCTGCAGGTGCAGCTGCTGTAGCTAGCAGTTTGGGTGTTGGCTTGGACTATCTCTTGGCTAGGGTTTGGACTATATGATCAGCTATTGTTGGTGCGCTATCCTTGGAGGAAGATGTGCTACACCTTGTTTGGCTATCTAGACTAGGGTTTGCTTCCGGAGTAATTCTCAGTCAAGGTTAAGGTGCTTGGAGGGTGGCTTCGGCCTATGGTTGGGTGACGAGGGTATTGTCAATGGTAAAACGAGCACACATTCTTCTATATTCTAACAGGTTATGGGCCCACACCTCCTTCATTCAGTCTAAATGTTGGAAGGAAACATAGCCGCTAAGATATTGAGCTCGTTGAGGAACTGTCACTAGGGTTACTAGCAGTAGCATCTTCCAAGACACTGCTGCTAGGGTTACTAGCAGTAGCAGCTTCCAAGACACTGTCGCTAGGGTTACTAGCAATAGCAGCTTCCAAGACACTGTCGCTAGGGTTACTAGCAAGAGCAGTTGCTGAAACCCTAAACCTCTTGTTGGGGCACCTTAAGTGAAGAGATTGACCTAATCTTCGGATAGATCAGTGCGCCCTAGCCTAGCGCATCCCCTAATACTCTCAGCAAGCCAAGACGTGAAGTTTGAATTTCTGGTCAAATCTAGGGTTTGACCAAGTCAAGCAAGCCTAACTCTATGAAGTCTGAGAACAAGTTAGATGGAGCCTCTAAATTCATAGCATGGAAGACAAGGATTGACCTCATCCTTGCCAAGAATAAAGTGTTGGATATCATGAAAGGAAAGATCGTGAAGCCAGAGTCTGAAGAAGGAAAAGAGAAGGAACCGCATAACATTGCAACTATGGAGAAGTTCAAAGATGTTGACATCAATGCCATGAGTATCATAGTGGATTCTATAAAAGACCACTTGATACCCTACATCTCTCATCTTGACTCATCGAAGAAGATGTACGATGCCCTAACCAGTCTCTTCTCAGTCAAAAACATTGGACAAGTTATGAGTCTGAAGAATGAGCTCTGTGACATGAAGATGAATGATGATGACAGCATAACATCATACTTTGTAAGGATATCACAGTTAAGAGATCAACTACAAGCTATTGAAGAGATCACTTCAGAGAAGGAATTGATGAACATAGTACTCAATGGTCTTCCCAAGACGTGGGATGCATTTTCCGCAAGCATGAACACAAGGAAGGAGTATCCGACATTTGAAGAACTTTGGACTTCTTGTACTCAAGAAGAATCAAGGATCAATGCAAAAGAGAAACCCCAAAGGAAGTACGATGATCAAGCCTTCACAGCAAGATTCAAGAACTTCAGGAACAAAAGGAAGTTTGGTTCAAGGAGGAAGTGAAATCAAGAGAAAGACATTTCAGAAGTACAATGCTTCAACTATCGAAAGTATGGTCACTACAAGAATCATTGTCCCAAGCTAGAGAAAAGGAAGGAGAAACACGAAGCATCGATTGCCGAAGAAAAGGAACCTACAAAGAAGACTAAGCAGGATGGAAGAGACTTCTTCTTCTAAAAGGTAACAATACTCTTCTTATTTCTTGTACATATCTTGTTTGCATCGTCTATGTACATATCCTGTATATATATCTATTGGAAGATAATGTGTTCCAAGAAGAACTATACCTATAGAAGAACAAACAAGATGAAAATATATATCATTAGATAATACACATGAAAGGATGAAATACAAATCATGTGGAAGCTATTGCAAGATAAGCCGAATCAATCATGAAGAGACTTAAAAGAAGCAAAGACAGAAAGAAGTTAGCAATCGAGAGGAAATTGGAAAAAGACTTATAATGTTTTGTAGAAAACAACAAGACAGAAGCGTGGACTCTGTTAAGACAAGAGAACCAATTATATATTGCAGAAGACAATAAGGATGCAGACGGAAGCATGGACTCTGTTAGACAAGAGAGCCAATTATACATTGCAGAAGACAATAAGGATGCAGATAGAAGCGTGGACTCTGTTAGATGGAGGGAGCCGATTATATGCACTCTTACATGAAGCAGGAGTTAGGAGGGAGCTAATCCTATGATCCATTGAAGATGATGAAGTATATATATATCCATGGTAGCAACCATGAAAGACAGTACGTGTTCAGTTCAACCGCAGAAGAAGACTTCTTCAAAGAGAAGCCTTAAAGTATTTTTGGTTGTCCATCCAAATCCATGATCCTATGATGAAAGGAAGAAGTGGAATCTCTAGGGCATGGAATCTATAAGAAACTCCATGGAACCAAGATCTAAAGAAAAACATGAAGAAGAACATGAAGATTCCAAGAAAGAAAGAAAAGTCAGAACAACCAGTCATAATATTAAGAATCAAAAGATTACCAGCCTAATATGAACTCACTAAAAGCAATCAAGCAGAAGAACTGAAACTCGTGATAAAGAACAAGTGTATGGAAGACTTATGAACTAAAGTATTGCGAGACCTAGAACTAGAGGTTCTCCCAGATGGAGGGAGAAGACTATGATGATTACTTGTTCCAGTAAACCAGACTTATCTCTACATAAGTCATTATATCATCTGCAACATCCATGAGTCGGAATTCTACATCAGATGAATGCAAAAAATGTTCTCCAGAGAAATTGAATAAAGAGCGTATGAAGAGCAATCTCAAGACTTTGAGGCATACCAGAAAGAGACTCATGTATGCAGATAGAAGAAGATAACTTGGTGGAGAACCTCCAGTGCACAATAGAAGTGTGGTGAAGATTTTCTATAACATCAAGATGACTACTCAGTAGATCAGATCTCATCATGATAGAAGAAGTGCCACATAGATATGTTCCAGTTTTCCAACTATGATATACTCTATTGTTCAGATCTACATGAAGCCTTCACAGTGTTCCAGAGTAAAGTACATTTGAAATCAAGCATTACATTATCCATGATGAAGTCCAGAAAGGAGAAAATGATTCTCCAATACATATCTCCACAGATGAGCAGATAAACAGACATTTTGGTAAGACTTCTATCCAAGATGAAAGAGTTAGCGTACTCAATCTAGAGCTCGTGGAAACAACTTCCTTCTTATTGAAAAAGGAAGAAATGACTCTCCAAGTTAGGAGGGAGCACTGAAAACATTATTGAAGACATTCATCTTTAAATTTGAAAAATAGTCCATCTTGGACATATGGTTTCCTGTTCGGAAAGTGGATTGAGACTTCTAATGGACAGTCACTTCCTATTTTGGTTAACATAGGAAGTAGTCTGATTGTTGATGTATAATAGACAACAACTTCCCATTGTGGTTAACATGGGGAGTGGTCTAGGGCAGTCTCTCTTCTTGAGGGTTACTCAAGAAGACTGGCCCGCCTCGTCGGACAACGATTTCTCATTGTGGTTAACATGAGGAATGGTTTGTTTTGGAGGTTGATGTACGACAGTCTTTTCCTCTTGTGGTTAATAGAGGAAATGGTCCGGACAGTCATTCCTTAGGGTTTATACATTCTCTCCAGGGTTCACTTTGATTAGTGTAGGAGGAATGGTCCAGGCTCAGCAATTAGGGACAGACATTCCTTAGGGTTTATACATTCTCTCCAGGGTGCACTTTGATTAGTGTAGGAGGAATGGCCCAGGGTGGGGAATGGTCCAGACTCAGCATTCCTTAGGGTTATACATTCTCTCTAGGGTGCACTTTTATTAGTGTAGGAAGAATGGCCCAGGGTGGGGAATGGTCCAGGTTCATAAGACAGGACAATTATTCTTCCTTGCTTGAGAAGAATAGTCCAGATATCTCATTATTCTACTCTGAGGCAGATATTATTTTAGAGCTCACAGATGTGAGTGAAATATTGGCCCAGATAATTCAGTTTATATCATAACATTGTTTCTGTGCAGGTTGCTATCAGATGTTTGTTATGAAGATTATATGACAGTAGATGCAGACTATTGTGGTGGATATGTTCCACTGTCCGTGAAGCAGATATTCTTTCAAAGCTCACAGATGTGAGTGAAAGATTGGCCCAGATGATTCAGTTTATATCATAACATTGTTTCTATGCAGGTTGTTATCAGATGTTTGTTATGAAGACTGTATGACAGTAGATGAAGACTACTATGGTGGATATGTTCCACTGTTTGTGACTATACGTTGATGATCGAGTACTTGTGTGTTACTTGGTGTGGTAGTGAACCATTGAATTGTAGTTATGTACTACTATGGATAGACACAGTTGTGTTCTATTTTTGTTCTAATTGCCTTGAAGACTATCAGCAGTGTATTGGAGATAATCATCATCCAGGCGAATGATGAACAGAGATTTTCTAGAGGGAAAATAGTTTAAAGCATTTGTATCACTCTATGGTGTGAGTGACTTATCCAGCATCATGTCTAATTACTCAGATGAAGTATGGTTTCGAGAGATGATGCAGC
>ML793908.1:689829-701174 GCA_009831015.1 Picea engelmannii
GTTCCGCCGCTGTGTTATTTCGAGTATATGTAGGCATTTTAGCCATTTTGGTATCTATCGATGGTAGAGCTAAGCTCCCGACTGTATAGTTTCAGCGACACTCTGGTTTCCTTGTTATGCCTCTGTGTTTGAGATTTCTTGGTCTATAACAAACAGCTTCTTCTCTTTTCCATCTTTGTTCATCTCTGCTGGAGGGTTCACAGTGAAGGATTCACGTGGACTTAACAATCTTGTTGCGATAAAGGATTTGTTGTGGCATCTTTGTACTCTTTGGTATTTGTGTTTGAATATAAAAGGATTGTGTGTTTGAACGCATTTCTTCTTCAGTCTGTTGCATACCTGATGTCTGTGATAGACCATTGCGCCCTTCTTGCGTAAGTCTTCCACCTACTCACCCTTTGTTACAACTCACTGTTTGGAGTTTATCAGGACCTCACTCTTTCATGCATGCCTGGTCTGGTTTCTGAGCTGAAACTGTGTTGTTCTGAGTTTCCCTCCATTTGATCAGCCTTTAAAACAAACCGTGACATTAAACCTGATGGGATTCGGGCTCTGCTCCTGCTAGCAATCCAGGAGTGACTTCCGAACGCCAATAGCATGGGAATAAAATATCACCATATCAAACAATTAATAGCTCAAAAACACTATGTGACTTGTCAACCTTAAGTATGGGAGGGTTAACGAGGTGTCCTATTGGGTAGATATTTCCCTAGGTCAAGGAGAGCCTCCAAGAAGTCCCTCTCTAAGCCATGTAGAGTGTATGAGGTGGATAGGGTCAAGACTCAATGGGCATAGGGCTCATGACATACTAGGGTTCATAGTGTCTCATTCATGGGTGCCATTGTAGAGGGTGTGTGGTACCTTCGTCCGCAATGCACTTTTTTCAAGCCCATTATTTTCCTTTTATCTTTCTTTCTTTATATTTTCTTTAGCACAAGGAGAGGTTGAAGGTCATTTCCCTGGCGTGGTGACCATATGGTGGCAATGTCACCCACAAATGCCTAATGTAAATGAGAAGGTTGGCTCGTGATGAGTCCCCCTTTCTCTCAGCCATGCAATTCAGAGTCACTGCCCTAGTTTGGTGACCAGATAATGACAATGTCATACCACTAGATATTCATGGATGTGATAGGTCGGCTCATGATGAGACCTCCTATCCTTCAATCTACCTTTCAGACATTTCTTTGTTATATTATAGGTCCCCTTTTATTCAAAGATAAGTGTTTTATTGCTTTCTTGGGTGATCCCTGGGTGAAGCATCTGGAAGGTTCATATATGGCTTTTGTCTTTTACCCAACACCAAACCCTCTGGGCCTTTAGCCCCTTCTTCCCATAGAATGAGGGACAACCCCTTCTTTGGGTCAATACACCCTAAAATCCCAAGAAATAAGGAAACGGAGGGGAATAATGATGGAAAATGGTAAGTATGGTCGGGAACGGTACGATGGCTCATTAAGGGATATGTCAGTAGCAAACCCATTCCCAAAGAAGACCACTTACTAGGCACAATGTCAACCCCCAAGCTGAAGTAGGGAAAAAGGAATAATGTCCAAGCACATATCATGAAATCTAGAGCAATCTAAGATACAACATAATCGAATGGCTTAGGTATTGAAATGATGCTCACCATAATACTGACTTGTACCTCATGGAGCAAGGCCCACTACCTTCTAGAAGCCAATTGGTGTGGTGGATGCCATATGTAAACATGTGACCATCTGTGGTGGTGAGTGGGTTTTCCATCTATGAAAAGTGTACTATTGGTCATGTAATCTCTCGACACTCCATATCTGCAACCTGAGGGCCTCAGGACATCATCTCCTTGGTTATCCATAAAATGGGGATAACAAGTTGTACAAGCAGGGCAGCTCCTACACTAAGGAAAATGGCTCACTTAGGGCCAAATTCAATAGAAATTTCCTCGTTTGATGGGGGCACTCAAGGAAATGGAGACCATTTCTTCCTAAGGGGGGATGATTGATCTAGTAGGATCTCAATGGCCACCTACCTTGTCCAACTAGCTCAAAACAGTTTTTTGGCAACTTACTATTTTTAGCAGTTTTTCGGTTCCTAAACTTTCGGGACTATTTTGAGGGCCTAAACGACGTTTTTTCTCGATCATGCACCTCAATGATTTTTGAAGGATTTGATTGAGCCCCCTAAATGATTCTCCTTGTCAATACCTTTCCAACAAGATATCGTGCACCCTAAACGGAAATCCTATGCAAAAGTTACGACCTGGGAAAGTTTATGTACTAACTTACTCCAACGAGGCCCCCATGACTTTTGGTGCTTCATCTCCTAGGGTTAGGTTTTTGGATGTCTAGGGTTTTGGCATTCATGTGTATTGTAAAAATGCCTTCAGAGAATCATTGTAATCATCTTCTTGCGAATGAGCATAGTTGTCACATCTCTTCTCAGAGATAAGCTGCCACCATTCTAGCAAGCTTGTTTTAAGTCTGCATTTTACAGTTTTCAGCATAATTCTTATTTAATAGAAGCTAAGTTTTATTGTATTTTTTTTATTGTTCACTATGTCTATGTGTTAATATTATAAATCTGTGGTTTCATTTCGTTCCTCTCATAAATCTGGATCAACCCTTTGGCCTTGTACACAAGATGTTGTGAATAAAGTCTCTAGATGACGGCAGTGGCAATATAACTGAACATTCCTGCAAAAGGGTGTTATGCAAAACATGAAAAATGTGTGTGTGTGTGTGTGTTTCATAATAAGAACCATACTTAATGTGATATCTACAACAACATGTGTTACGAATTGTGTTTATTCGAACATACGAAGGCTTTCATTAATGGAAAGATCGTTGGCCCAAGTTAAGTGCACCATGTATTGTATTGAATCTCTCATACAATTTTGTCTGTGTAATGTCAAGAAAGTGTTTAATATTAGGTTCACGGTCCCTAGATCGGCTTCTCAATTTTAGTACATATTTTTTGTTGGAAGAAGTCCTAGTGTTCTCATGTCATAAATCTTGTACTAGTCCCTTAATTGCTCCAATTAACTTCATGTCAGAACGAGGTATCCTACCAGTGAAGGTCCACAAATATTTTGGGCCACCCGTGTCAAGGCTATCTCATCTATGAGAATACTTTCTAAGGGTTTAGAAATTTCATTTCATGAGATGAGAGCTTTGTTGTAGCAAACACTGTTTTCTTGTGATCTTGCTAACAATTGATTGTGATAAGACACATTGAGTTGCATTGTGGTCTTTAGAACGAGATTTCTTATCAATTCTTTAAAAAGAATCTACAAGGTTTCTAACAATATGATGACTTGTTTCTAAACTTTTGACTAATTTAATGCCTAAAATTCTCCTAATAGTACTCAAAATTCTAGATTTTAACAAAGCCAAAAATAATTGGCATTTAGCAGCATCAAATTTTGGTTCAAAATATTCTTTAATAATTTTATAAGAATGATAATGAATAGTACGGTTAGGTAACTTACCTTCAAGTGATGCTAGACCACTTTCATCAAACTCAATGTGTTTAGGAGTTCTTCGCCGCACAATACTCAATCTAGGTAGGGACGGTGAACCCTTATTCTGGCACTCTCGACCTCCTTGTTGTGGAGTTAACAATGTTGAAGTTCTTTCCCCTTCAATCATTGGTGGATCAAATCTGGGAGGAGAGTGGACATGGGATTGACTAGTTTCTGGAACGTATGACTGCCCAACAAGAGGTTGCACCACAGGAACTTCTTCACCACAATGTTGTGCACTAGCTGCCTCTCTAATTTCATCCATTGTATAATCAGCTCCAAGCAAATCCTCCATCATTTGGTCGTCCACAACAGGTTGTCTTGATGAGATACTGCATGTATTGGTCCCTACTAAACTCCTACGCTTTGTTTGTGGTGATGGAGGAGAAACAACAACAACATCTATTAGTATTACAAAATAAGACACGACTAATAATTCCATTTCCAATTGGACAAATTTGTTTTGGTATTACACAAGAAGACACAACTAACAATTCCAATTCCAATTGGATAAATATGTCTTGGTATTACACAACTAACAATTGCAATTAGACAAATTTTTCTTGGTATTACACAAGAAGACACAACTAACAATTCCAATTGCCCAAATTTTTCTAGGTATTACACAATAAGACACAACTAACAATTCCAATTGGACAAATTTGTCTTCCAATTCCAAGAAGACACAACCAACAATTCCAATTCCACTTGGACAAATTTGTCTTCAAATTCTTCCCACAATTGTGTTGCAATAGCACAAAATTGTCTCTGAATTAAATAACAAGACTAAAATAACAAAAACATGTATGCCCATGCTATTTTTGTGTGCATATGTTGGGCATGCTTTGTCGGGCTTGAGATAGATGAGGTAGAGAAGTGTGCTTGGCAAAAAAAAATGCCCAGCAGGAACACGTGCATGTTCCTAGAACGTGTGCGCACTAAAGCACATGCACATTCTAGGAATGCACACACCTTCCTACTAGGCATGGATGAGCGATAATCACAAGGATTTTCAAGTCATAAGAGCGTGTGCATGCTCTTAATGCAATGGATATATCATTTATTATATACCAAACATCTTTATGAATAAATATGTATAGGGGTTTGGGGACAACTAGGACCTAAAGGCTTAGGATTGAAAGTGTTTTGAATCATAAAGCAATGGTTAGAGCACCAAGATGAGGGTAATGTGGGTGCAAGGGTTGTGGGGCCTTTAATAACAGGTATATGCATAATGCACTTAGGGCTTGAGTGTGGAGGGGGTTGAGTATAGGTTATTCCTAGGCTAAGATGGAGCTAGGGGGGTCTACATCATGGTCCAGGTCAAGCACTAGGTCATGGTCTAGGTCATGGTCATGGTATAGGTCTAGGTCATGGTTTAGGTCATGTTCATGGTATAGGTCTAGGTCATGGTATAAGTCTATCTATAGTTCTATGTCGTGGTCTAGGTCCTAGTCTAGGTCTAGATCTAAGTTTATGTCATGTTCTACGCCATGGTCATCGTATAGGCCTAGGTCATGGTCTAGGTCTTGCCATGTCTAGGTCTAGGTCTAGGTCTTGACATGTCTAGTTCAAGGACATTTCTTTCCTTGCGATGTAGGGAGGTGTTATAACCCTAAATTTCTCTACATATGCATACCTGGCCTTTGGCTCTCTTACTTGCATTTTTTTCCAAGCCACCACTGAGTTGCTCTTCTAAAAAACCAATTCTTTGAATATGTACGTGCCCTGCACCAATAATTCTCGTGTACATACACTTTCTGCACCACTACAACCCGCGTACGTACTCATGTTGCACCACTACAGCCCGCATATACTTGCAAAATTTGCAAAAAATAAAAAATTGCAAGGAATTTGTTGAGATTACGAGCTATTGGGTAGTTTCCCAACTAATCCACTACCTATAGCCCATCACCCAACCGAATAACCATCCTTTTCCAATATAAAAGGAGGTGTTGGGGTCTTATTTTACATCTAGACATAATAACAGTGAAACTTTGCCCATTTCACATTCCCCCCTATGACTACACTAGGGTTCATAATGTAGGCAGATCAATTAACCGTCTAAAAGTCAACTACTTCTCTAACTACCCCAAACATACCCAAAACTCATTCAATAAAAGAAAAGATGAGAGGGATCGGGTAACTATACCTCTACTCCGCGTCCGGTGATGATCCCCTCGCGCTTGAAAGCTTCGATGACTGCACGCCTCCTCCCAAGGTTGGCCTGCATTCAAAGATAGAAAAATAGAAAGCTACAAGCATGTTATTCATATACAAATTAGGGTTAGATGTTAGAATGTCAAAACATAAACCATTAATAGCATTCAATACACCATGATTTGGGACAAGAAAAGTACTTATTTTATTAATAACTCAATGATTATATCTTTACAATCAAATCTGACTACTACTCCATGAACCTGGTTTGGGCTCCTCTTCACCAAGTTCCAAGTGCACCTTTGTATGGCTTCTCCTCTCAACCTCATGATCTCTTCTTGGGAAGTGAATGGTTTATGATGGAGGAAGAAGGGCTAATTGGGGAATGATGAGGCAATACTCACAAACTCCTCGAGAGGCCAGTAAAGAAGTATATGTCCTCACGCGTTGGAGTCAACGACAAACTCTCTATCATAAAATCCTCTGCGGTTGGATGCCAGTAATCCACCAAGGTGTTCAATAACCTGGGTTGTGCCCTCATAAATGGACACCAGAAGAACTTCCACAGCCCACATTGTTTCAGTTCGACAATGGAAGCAGGGTCCTCATCGACCAAGATATCAATCTCTTCGTGTTCCCTCTCCTCCAGTGGACATACATCATGTTCCATGACAGTTCAAAAGGGAGTTAACTCTTGTATTCTAAATTTTTCCATGCTTTTTAGGGTGTATGCGGGTTGTTTTGGACACAGCCGTGTGTGTATGTAGGCAGACTATTTTCGGTCAGCGGACATACGCAGTTTGTCCGTGGACAGCCCGTGTACACGTAGGGCCACCCTTTTTTATGAGAGCGTGCCCCCCCCCAAAAAAAAAAAAGAATGTAAAGGAAGAATGGAAATGCAGGAGGGATGAGTTTGTACTTACCTGGTCCGAGCGGAAGTTCGTTTCATCCTTTGAAGCTCCTGGAATAAACTTCTTTAGCAAAGGGGTATTTTTTACCTTTTGGTTAATTCTCAAATTGCAATGGTGAAAATGAGCTATCAACTTCTATTTATAGACTTTTTTGGCCCTTTTTGCCACTTTTTTTACCCCTTCTGTCGTTTTTTTAGGCTTGGAAATCATTTAATTCCGTTCTTGAGTTTCTTATTGGATGTTACGATACACTTTTCCTTTTGGTTTGATAACTTTTGGGGAGGTGGGTCACTTTAAAAAATCCTTTGGTAAAAGTCATTTTTTCCAAATTTTTGCATATAAGTTAGGATTCCACCTCCACTTTCTGCATCTTGTTGTCTTTTCTTCTTTGCCATAGGATCGGCCCCACCGATGTGTGACATAGAACCGTTATTTCTGCTTTAGAAGTGTTGTGATTAGGTGGTAGAGCCTACCTTTACATGGATTCCCTAGATAGATCCTTGTTGCATCTTGGCGTCCATGCTGTATATAATGACTTTAGGCTTGGGAGTCCTTGTTAGTCCTGTTATGATTACGAGATTGAGCCTCATTCATCTGATGCACCATCACTCTTGGCCTCACCCTCAGGACTCCCAAAAATGAGCACGCTTTGTTGTCTTTCAAGCTCGCTTTGAAATCTGAAAGCAACATCCGACGAGACTACATTTATGATTTTCAATCTTGTCTAGATTAACTGAGAAAAGTAACTTCTGGAGTCTTCTTTAAGCCCTTTTCAGATTCTCTAAACATGAATATATTGTCGAGCGATCTTGTTTCCCTTCACGCTCGCCAAACTAAAACTTGAAGGCACGTCTGTCCAGCGGTAGTTAACCCCTTTTTCGGTCTGGATGGTCAATTGTACGAACAAAGGTATACTCGAAGAACTGCGGTTTGCTAGAAGAGTATTCCCAAGTATAAGTTTAACCCTTTTTCGGGCGTGAGGGACTAAATTTACAAAAAAAAAATATTCTCCTTGGTTTTGGTTTATCACCTTTTTCGAGCCTTGGAGATTACTTACGAAAAAGGAACCCCCACAGAATCCATAGTTAAGCTCTTTTCAAACTCCCTAAAATTGAAAAGATCGTCGATTGACCTTGTTCCTTCACACTCGTTAAATTGGTCCAGAAGAACATCTACTAGCATGAGTTTACCTCTTTTTTTGGCCTATGGATTATGGAGGAAAAAGGTACACCTCAGGAGATTCGTCTCGCCGGGAGAGTTCTCCTCAGTAAATTTTATAATTTTTCGGGCTAAGGAAACTAAATCCAGAAAAAGGCAGTGAGTCCATAGTTAAGCTCTTTTCAGACTCCTTAAAATTGAAAATATTTCTGAGTGATCTTGTCTTTGTCACACTCGTTAAAATAGTTTTGAATAGACATCTTTTCGATGCTAGTTTACCCCTTTTTCAAACCAACTAGACTATCTCCGAAAAAGGTACCCCTTGGAGTCTTCTTTTACATTTTTTTCAGACTCTCTAAACGTGAAAAAACTATCGATCTTACCTTCTCTGGTCTCGTTAAAATTACATTGAATGGGGTTTCATTGTGTCTTGTTAATCGCATTTTCATCTCTGCATCTTTGGCCTAATGTTGGCTCCATGTTGCTCCTAACTAAACCTTTGAAACATGCCTTATACGCAAGCCTTGTAGTACTTTGCCTCTATGACCTGACACCTTGACCCATGGAGGAATTTTCTCCGAGTGCCCTTTTCCTACACATGTCTCCTTGCTCTGAGCATTAGTGTGTTCCTTGCGCCTGGAACTAGTATGCTTTCTTTTGACACTCGTTCCTCCTTTGTAACGTAGCATTCTTTTATTCCTTTTCAAGCTCTTTAAAAAATTGAAAAAGACAAAAAAATAAAAAAAACCAAAAAGAGGGGAGGGGAAATATATATTCTTTTTTGGCAGCACAATGAGTCGCCCTTGGTAAAATCACATCATTTTGTTTGTTCGTCAAGCATTGGGATCTAATATTAATTTAGGAAGTTGTTCTCACTACATAGAGTTATGTCCTCCTACGTTTGGTTACTCTTCCAAACACATGGAGAGTTTGTGTTGCCTTCTGCATCGTGAACTTATGTCAATGTCATGATGCCTAAGTTTGATCGTATTTCGTGCTTTTTTCCAAGGGAATTTTCACCCAACCTGAGTCGGCCTTTCTGCAGTTTGTCTCTTGACTTCATGACCCATCCATATCGAAAGTCCAATCAAGTCCTTGTTCAAAATCAATGAAGTTCTCTGCCTAATCATCGAGATCCTCTTGTCTTTTCCCGACGAGTCGTCGAAGACCTCTGGGTAGTGAAGTCATACACTCACATTTCACTCTTACCCAGGTTTTGAAGACCTTGAAGTTGTTGCTCGAGCTCTGAAGACCTCATCTCCATCCATCAGGCGTTATTGGTTTCTTGAAGATGGATACTATACTTGTATATCTTTGATTTTGAGATGTAGATCCAATGTGTATTGCTCGCGGCTACACTTTATATAGTTATATGACATGGATCTCCAGTGTATTTGATTGGCATCCATGATTTATTTCATCTCGATCATGGGTATGTCACCTCAGAGAGACAATTGTTATTTTGCAGATGGCACCTACCAAACTCTGGTCCCGAGCTCACTCGTTTCGTACATTGGTGAATATTTTGTAATGTATTTCGACCATCAGATGCTCTTCTAACCTCACACATTAGGGGGCATCTGTTATAACCCTAAATTTATCTACATATGCATACCTGGCCTTTGACCCTCTTACTTTCATTTTTTTCCAAGCCACCACTGAGTTGCTCTTCTAAAAAAACAAATTTTTGAAGATGTACGTGCCATGCACCAATACTGTCTGCGTACATACGCTTTATGCACCACTACATCCCGCATACGTACACATGTTGCACCACTGCATCCCGCGTATACTAGCAAAAGTTGCAAAAAATAAAAATTTGCAAGGAATTCGTTGAGAATACGGGCTATTGGGTAGTTTCCCAACTAATCCACCACCTATAGAGCGTCACCCAACCGAATAACCATCCTTTTCCCATTTAAAAGGAGGTGTTGGGGTCTCATTTTACATCTGGATATAAGAACAGTGAAACTCTGCCCATTTCACATCCCCTCCTTGCCCCAAGTAATTGCAGCCTTTTTGTGAGAATTGCCTCAACATTCCCCAATTATCCCTTCTTCCTCCATCAGAACCCATTCACTTCCCAAGAAGAGATCAGAAGGTTGAGAGGAGAATCCATACAAAGGTGCACTTAGATCTTGGAGAAGAGGAGCCCGGACCAGGTTCGTGGAGCAGTAGTCGGTTTTGATTGTAAAGGTATAATCATTGAGTTATTAATAAAAGAAGTACTTTTCTTGTCCAAAATCATGGTGTATTGAATGCTTTTAATGGTTCATGTTTTGACATTCTAACATCTAACCCTAATTTGTATATGAATAGCATGTTTGTATCTTTTTGTTTGTCTATCTTTGAATGCAGGCCAGCCTTGGGAGGAGGCGTGCAGTCAACGAAGCTTTCAAGCATGAGGGGATCATTACCAAGCGCAGAGTAGAGGTATAGTTACCCGATCCATCTCATATTTGTTTTTCTTGTATGATTTTTGGATATGTTTGGGGTAGTTAGAGAAGTAGTTGAGTTTTAGACGGTTAATTGATCTTCCTACATTATCAACCCTAGTGTAGTCATAGGGAGGTTTTCCCGCTAGCAGGAGGGGGGGTGGAGAGAGAGGAAGAAAGAGAGTTTGAGAGGGGTAGAGGGGAAAACAAATAGAGTGTGTGAGAGTGAGGGACAGGAAGATAGAGATGGAGAGTAGAGAGAGAGAGGAAGGAGGGTTATATATAAGAAAAGAGAGAAAGGTGGGAAGAGTGGGGGAGAGAGAGGGGGGGGAATACAGGGAGTGAGAGAGTGAGGGTTAGATGCAAGAGGTAAAGAGAGAAGGGGGTAGATATGGATTGTTTGAGAGTGTGAGAGGGTGGGAGAGGAAGACGAAGATGGGGGGATAGAGAGAGAGAGAGAGAGGTGGGAGAGAGATGGTAGATGTAGGAGAGAGAGAGGAGAGATAGTGGGAGGGAGGGAGGAGGGGGGTAGAGAGAGAGTGTGTGAGAGTACATATGGATAAGTGTTATGTGATACATAATCTAGGGCATGTTGAACACTGATTGCGAAAGAAAGATAAATATTCCATATAAAGAATATTGAATCCACTAAAATATTATGCTTATATTAAAATAAAAAAGCATAATCAATGTACCGTAATCATCATTAAACCATGTGAAATCATTATTAAACCATAGGTGAATGGTCACATCCATAAAATATCATTATTAAATAAGAGGTATAATCATATTGCACTTAGGGCTTGGGTGTGGAGGGGGTTAAGGGTAGAGTATAGGTTATTCCTAGACTTAGATGGAGCTAGGGGGGTCTAGGTCATGGTCTAGGTCTAGTTCATGGTCTAGGTCATGGTCATGTTCATATAAGTACTCATATAAGTACTCCATTGGAAGAAGAAGAAAAACTTAACACTCACCTTACAAGCAAGGATACATTTCTATGTTGCACATATCATTTATTTGTTGTGAACCATGTCTCACCTTTAGATGGATAGAGAGAGAGGGAGGTAGAAGTAGGGGAAAATAGAATGAGGGGAGGAGGGATAGAGAAATAGGGGCAGAGAGAGAGTGAGTGAGACTAACAATGAGGAGAGAGAGAAAGAGAGGAGATATAGTAGGAGGGAG
>ML793908.1:727363-761899 GCA_009831015.1 Picea engelmannii
ATTCAGTTCAGCAATCGCTAGATGATCTCACAACAATGTTTTCGGAACAGGGACTTCACACCCAGGCTAACTCGGCTTCCCCAAAACCACAAGATTCTTCCCGAGATCCTCACTGACTTCTCGCAAGCTGGGAATTACACTCATAGGTTATCTCAGAGACAGGCCCAGACTCCACGGCTCCTAACAGAGGGTTGTACACAGGTTTTCCACGCAAAACACAGGCTTTTTCTCTATGACAGACATACACGGGCTTCTTGCAGACTGCTCTTCCTGTTCCCTCCCAGGCAATCGGGTCGAATGGAGTCTGAACCCCCTTCACGGCTTGTTGTCTCGGTTTTATTTGCATGCACTAGGGTTGACACTTGTCACCCTGGGAACTTGCATGCATTCCATCCGTACACCTTCCTCCCACCACTTGGAAACTCACGGGTCCTTAAAAAGGACTTAGGATAAAATAACGTGCACATGGATTTTTAGGAATAATAATAAAATATTATTCCAGGCCTAAGCCCCCTAGGCTTAGCCCCTAGGCTTAGCCCCTAGGCTCCTCACTCAGCCCCTTTCCCACCTTCCAGCCCTTGATCCCTTGCCCATTCTGTGGACGCTCAGTCCCCCATCACTCATTCATCGTGGTCGGTCTCCACTGGTGGTATTTATATTTAATTAATTGACCTGCATATATACAAGTACATCAACAGGCTCCTGGCCTTCAACACTTAGGCTCCCTGGCCTAACAAAAGTCATAAGCCTACAGCTTATACAAAACTTGGCTCACCAGCCTATAGAACATATTTACAATTCTTTGCATATAACATGATCTGTAACGGGGCTCGGCCTTGGGGACACTACACAAAGCTAGCCCAAAGACTTGGATATCCCAAAGTCCAAAAGAAACCAAACAGACAGAAGCTAAACAAGCCAGCACGCAGACTGCAAAAAAGAAACCCTCTGAAAGAGGCATATATAACTCAGTACCCTTCATCATCCACACCATAACCTCAAAAAAAGAATGGAGAAAACCAAACAGTTGCACGCCCCACCATGGACCTCAAAGTGTTACCCAACATCGCATGTCCCCGAAAAGGACCTCAAAGTGTTACCCAACATCGCACATCCCTGAAAAGGACCTCAAAGTGTTACCCAACACCGCACGCCCTGAGCGAGGACCTCAAAGCTCTGGCCCAAAACCTCTTCTGAAATGTGAAAGATAAAAGGCACAAAAACAAGTTGCCTCTTCCCACAAAACCAAGAAAGTCACCATGTATCAACCAAGCCCAGCGACAGGAGGAAAGCTTGAACCAAACTAATGAAAACAAGAAAATGGATCTGCAGGGACCCCCACATCATCAACCAAATGGGAGCCCGACAGAGAAACCAGAGTCGAGTGCGATTTGGCTCCGCAACCATCGAAATATGCCTAGACACCAAAGGTCCTCATCAGTCACAGGCTCAAGGCCGCACCAGAGGATGATGAGTAGGAGAAGGCGAAGACTGTTGCGGCCCGTGGCTAGGGTAAACCCTTCGACGCTTCTTCGGAGTGTGCAGGTATTCTCCAAAATGATCGCTCTGGTCCTCGCAAATCTCTTGATGTTTAGAACTAATCCCTTCCTCGATCGACTCTCACTCTCATATTCGCATTCAACATCACAATCTCGACTCTCGTATTCGCAATCGGATGGCCCGCATCACTCTCGAATTCGCAGTCGGACGATCTGCATCAGTCTCAGGCCCAGGGTTGCACTAGAGGAAGACAGGTAAGGGAAGGCACAGACTGTTGTGGCCCGTAGCTAGGGTAAACCCTAGTCGCAACCGCAGAGCTATGGGCTCTTGCTCACTTGTCTTTATCACTCTACTCACCCATATGGAGCGTCTTGATCTAGATCATGACAACTTCAAATTTGTAAGAGGAAATTAATTCATCATCATCCAAAGTGTGTAAATTGTAATCATAAAATTTGTAAGAGAAAATTAATTCATCATCATCCAAAGTGTGTAAATTGTAATCATAAAATTTGTAAGAGGACATTAATTCATCATCTCCCTAAAGTGTGTAGAGTGTATTATGTTGTTCATTGGCACAAAATGTATTTTATGGACTCTCGTACTAGCAGCATTGTTGCAGTGTAATATGTTGTTCATTAGCACAAAATGCATTTTATGGACTCTTGTACTAGCAACATTGTTGCAATTTTGTTAATATTAGGGATATGGTCAAGTGACTTTCTTGTAAAAGCCTTGTATTTTATGTAATAAATTATTGTCAAAACATTTTTTTTAAGTAAGTTCTAAATTCGCTCCATACACTTTTGATAGAGTAATGTTCATGTGAGACATTTATTTAAGCCATCCAAAGGGAATGATTCACGGTTTTATGATGTAAACTCATTGTTTTATATATATATATATATATATATATATATATATATATATATATATATATATATATATATAATAATTGGATTCATGTACAATGGATGCCCTTAAGTGTGTATATATATTATGTCTTGGAAGTTTCCACACCATTTCTTATCTTATAATGAATAGTGAATGCTCCTCAACAATGACGTTTTGATGTTGATATCCAATATTTTTAAAATTGGATGCACATAGNAAGTGTGTATATATATTATGTCTTGGAAGTTTCCACACCATTTCTTATCTTATAATGAATAGTGAATGCTCCTCAACAATGACGTTTTGATGTTGATATCCAATATTTTTAAAATTGGATGCACATAGTTGATGGGACTAACAGCTTTTGCAAAATGAATCAAAATATGCATACTTTTGTGCATGGCAGTTGGGTTAGCTATGTATTTTGATGTTAGTGTAAATATAAAGGTGATTGAGATATTAACAAAATTATTGTACAAGCTATCGTGTGCATCTTTTCATGTTAAAGTGTTATGACATGTTTAATATATGACTCACCTTGAGCTACAGATATCAATTATTAAGGGGCAGTATCTAGAGAGATCCTTGTTTAGTTTACCAAGTAGTAGTAAATGATGCAAATGCAAGGATAGTTGGAGAAAAGGTGGGCACAAACGTCGAAGCAAGAAGGAGCAAAGTTGAAGCTAACAGTAGATCCAACACTTGATTTAGTCGAGGAACTAGCAAATTGATTGCTAAATAAATACTAATAGGTACAAATTCCAACATCATTGGTTGCACAACCTACTTTTTTTCCCTTGTTTCTCTATGCTCACGGCACTCCTTATTCACTATGCAACATAGCTACAGAAGAGAGATTGATTTGATACATGTATTTTCAATTTCAATCATATCATATTGATGGCATTGTGAGTAGAATCATCGTTTAGGGG
Source organism: Picea engelmannii (assembly GCA_009831015.1). Taxonomy (NCBI): domain Eukaryota; kingdom Viridiplantae; phylum Streptophyta; class Pinopsida; order Pinales; family Pinaceae; genus Picea; species Picea engelmannii. Next base: position 730,690 of record ML793908.1, read on the forward strand.
AGGGTGGGTGGGAGGATCATAAGCAAAATGCTAGAATTAGTGTAGATTGAATCTCTCTTGAATAACTAGCTATAATGCTCCTATATTTGTGTACAGGTCTGTTGGTGGAAGACAAGGGTGACTTCATACTACTCTAGTATGTATAGTCTAGCGAGAATAAATAAATAAGCTCCACAAGAACCACACTACTTCTTCTAGTCATATGCATGCCCTAATGATTGTCATAACCATAAGGAGCTATAATAATCATGACTCTCATAACCATAAGGAGGTCTAATACGCATCAAAGTTTTCTTAATAGAAAAAGAGTTATGTATGTGATAATAATAATGTTGCACCTTTGTATTATTTTTATTGTCAGAAAGCTCAAATGCATATATTTTTGTTTGATTACCACATTATTTCTTGTCTTGTCAGAAAGCTCAAATGCATCTATTTTTTTTGTTTGATTACCACATTTGACCAATATGAAAAAGGTGCATCAAATTTCTTAGAATTTGTATAGTATGCAATACAACATTAAAAAACTGTTTTCCCTTTTAGCTATCGCTTAGCCAATATGCCCAAATACAACAATTCAATACATGGGCTACAATCTCTTAATTGTATAGAGATTGTTAAGTTTTTGTTTGCAAATTCGGGTTGTTGAATTATTTTTCAGCTTATGTGAGCTCGTCTTGCTCATGGGATGGATCCACGTTAGCTATTACTAGGCTTATAAGTATCCTAACCTCATACTACTATTAAGCCAATGATGCCAAGCTATAGTACAGGGTGTGATTTTACCAATCAAAATAATATCAAGGTGAAGAGTTTATCGAAAAGAAAAGGTAAAACGAGAGCTAGTGATTGATGCTAAAATTAGACTAAGCTAGTCGAACTTGGTCTACTTTGTCCTGCTATTAGGTTGGATCCTCCCTAGATGGTTAGTTGGTTGCTTCATGCACAATTAGGTTGGCTCATAACAGTATTGATAGCAGTAATATCTCCTCTACATTTATGTGTCCACCTCGAAAGCTACATGTACAACATAATTAAAAATTATATTGAAACCTTGTTGAGCTACTATGCATTCTTAAATAAAGAAAGAAAGTAGAGTTACTTACCTATAATAATACATGGGTTGAGAAACCTCCTAAACCTTGCACTTAAACCTCCCAAACCTTATGCTTAGAAGCATCCACGCTAATTTAGTTGGTTGTTTGAACTTTGAAGTACAAATATGGAAGCAGCATAGAGTCAACGTTATCAAGCCATAGTAAGCCCTTTAAATGGTGTCAAAGAAAAGCATGGATAGGGATACGAGTGCTTGGGCTAGAACATATAGTTCCCATACCTCTCATGTTGTTCTCATACTCTCGTGTTGCTATTAGGCATAATCCATGCTAGTTTGGGCATATAAGTTGTGAACCTGACCTCATGCTACCATTATCTCCTCGCTACCTACTATCGTGCCAATTCTATCAAGGATTTCCTTACAATCCCCTTCTAGGTGAGGAAGCTTTTAATTAATTCATATCTAAATTGCCTAAGATCATAGCACAAAGATAACAAAAAAGAAATTCCAAAGAAAAGGAAAGAAACATTGTTTAAGAAATGAAATAATTCTTATATTCAACTTGTGCAATCTCTTGACAGTTTACTAACCATCACTTATCTGTGTCACAGGTGTAGCGAATAAGCCTTCATTCGAGGTAACATTGAAGCTATAAACCTAGGTATTTTCTCTCCACCTCCACCTTAGCATGTTGTACTTTCATTAGAAATTGAAAAACAACTCAAGAACTCGATGACAAATATGCAATATGCAGGTCTCATTTGTTTGCACGGGAATCTGTATGAAGATGATGCACAAAGAAAGGTTATGCATCCAAGCAAGGTGGTTGGGTTTATTTTCCTCATAAACTTATTTCTAACATTACTTGATTTCGAAAAAAAATATTAAACACTATACACTTTAACCTAAGATTTTTGTGGACAATGTGAAGCTAAAACTCCACATAAAACCAAATAAGAGAAGAAAATAGGTCATAAGTATATATATTATTGATTGATATAGATAAAATGGTCTAAACATATTCAAACAAAAAGTAAGATTAAGAAAGTAAGAAATATTTCAATTTTGGTATAAAAAATGAGATTAAGAAAGTAAGAAATATTTCAATTTTAGTATTAAAAAATTAGATAAAATGGTTTAAACATATTAAAAAAAAGAAATATTTCAATTTTAGTATTAAAAAATGTAGATAAAATGGTTTAAACATATTCAAACAAAAAGTAAGATTAAGAAAGTAAGAAATATTTAGATTTTAATTGTAAAACAAACTGTAAATCATTTACTAAAGTCCTTAGCTTTTTTTTTCCAACTAGAAAATTTCTCTATTATATATTTATATAATGTATGATCAGATACAATAGGATACAATCTAAGATACAAAGTAGATTTTATAACTTTCCCCTTTTGTAGTCTTTCAATTAGTGAAGTGAGAGAGTTATAAAAAGATAAGGTGTGGCATAGATGAAGATCTATGAGACTAAATAAATATTGCATAAATAAATACTGCATAGTAGAGGATACAATCTAAGATACAAAGTAGATTTTATAACTTTCCCCTTTTGTAGTCTTTCAACTAGTGAAGTGAGAGAGTTATAAAAAGATAAGGTGTGGCATAGATGAAGATCTATGAGACTAAATAAATATTGCATAAATAAATACTGCATAGTAGCTGAAAGTCTAGATTGTCTAGAGGGTGTTTTTCATAAAAGTAAAAGAGTGTTGAGATCTATATGATAATCCTGCTTTCATTACAAGAAATACCGCTAAGGAGGGAGGATGAGCAATTGATATTAGCACAAGGATAGTGATAGAGGGGGGGGGCTTATGGCCATCTATCCAGTGATGGTATGAAATGATTTTTGCTTGTGTCTGGAGAGCTACTTTTGAGAGATGATCTGCGGATTTATTGCGCTTTCGATGTATGTGATTATAACTGATTTTAGTAAAAGTTTGTTGTAGAAGCTTGAGTCTGTCCTTCCATGCTAAGAGGGAGATTGTTTGGAGATCTCCCCTGCCACTCAACCACTCAATGACAATTCTGGAATCCCCCAAAACCTGAATGGATTTAATATATAGTCTGGAAGCTAAGTAAAGTGTGGCTTAGGCACCCAATAGTTCTGCCCTGATGTTGGTGCCCAGGCCACAGTGGAAAGTACATTTATAGTGGGAGTTATGTAAGATTTTAATGAGTCCTCCAGCTCCACTCTGAAGCCCATTTGGGAGCGTTGCTCCATCAAACCGAGCTGTAGTAATGTCATCAAGATTTGGTATCTTTAGTGTACGATGTGGTCTTGCCTTAGAGGCATGTGATTCGTTCCATGAATTGTAGATACCAAGAGTTTTGTAGACTGTCACGCTTGTAGAAGGACTCCCATTGTTAAAATGGCATTGTTTCTTTCAATCCAAATCGCCCATCAGATTATGGAAGGAAGTTGTAAAAATTTGTGTTCTGTATGCGCCCAAGATCTAAAGCAGTCTAGAAGATTGTTCCCATCCTAGATGGAAGTAAAGTTTAGAATTTGCTTTATAATGTGCCAGACCTGTCTAGTATAGCAGCAATAGAGGAAAATATGCTCTGTTGTTTCCGAATCAGATTGACAGAGTTGGAAAAAACTAGGGCCCGTCCAGCCTTTTTTTGATGAGGACGTCCCATGTGTTTAATCTATTTTCAGATAAAATCCAGGTAAAAAAATTTACCTTAGGCGGAACGCACCAGCTTCAGATACGTTTCCTCCAGCCGTGAATGTTGGGGCGCCAATGAGAATTTGCAATGTCAGCATATACATTTTGAGTGGAAAGGATGCCAGAATGATCGCCCCCCGACCAGTGGAGTTGGCCTTTTGAATTCGTGAGGTGTACGCCCAGATGCGTGAGGTCTGTGCAAAAAGAGTTCCAGGCACAGGCTAAGTCCGGATTGAGGCCAAGTGTGGCGTTGGATATCCATCTGTCCGGTAGCTAAGATGAGCTGGAGCGATCTCTGATTTGGTAAAGGTACCAAATGTGTTTTGAATGCAAATGTGTTAATCGCTGAGGCCATAAGTGAAGAGTCATCAAGTCCAAGAATGCATTCGCGGCCCAGTTCGATGTCATGTCTCGAGCCTGGGAGCCAACAAAGCCAGCGGTTGATCAAGTGTTTTGATTTCAAGAGATTCCTCCATAAGAAAGAATCTGTTCTAGGGATGGTCGTATGTGTTGAGAGCCAACTATTGAGAGTGTAATGGCAAAGATATTTGTCCATTATAATAGTATGCCAGATGCTCGGGCGAGTCAGAACTCTCTAGAGGGAGGCAGTAGCAAGTGCTAGACTAAAAAAGTGAAGGTTTCGAATCCCCCGCCCTCTCTTGTGTTTGGGATTTTCCATTTTTTTCCAGTACCAAAGGTGTTGCCAAGAGTGCTCTTAATAGCTAGACGAAAGAAAGTTGAAGATCAACTTTCGGAGTTTTGTGAGGACGGAATTGGGGATGGTAGCTAGGGCCATCCAATAGACTGCATGTCCTTCGAGCACTGATTTGATAAGAGTAAATCTGCCACCAAGTGAGAGCCACCTAGTGCACTAGTGCCCCGTCCTCTTTTCCACTTTTGCAAGTAACCAGTTCCCGTCTAAAGCCTTGTAGGAGTCTGATTTTAAATGGTAGCCTAGATAGTTTAGACCAAAGGAAAGTGGAAAGAAGGTATAAGGGAAAATGTCTTTGATTTGATCTAGCCTAGTTTGTTGAATATTGGCAAAGTGAAGGTAGATTTAACCCAATTTATCATCAAGCCTGTGGCATTGCAGAAAGTGTGTAAGATTTCTTTTATTTCGATCCAATCCTGAGGAATGCCCTTTGACAAGATGAGGACATCGTCTGCGAAAAGGAGGTGCAAAATATTGAGAGTTTTGGACACCTTTATGCCAACGATCTTGCCTTCTGCTTGAGCTGATTTGAGGAGCAAGATTAAAGCTTCCATGGCTAGAATGAATAAAAGAGGTGAGAGGGGGCAGGCCTGTCGCAACCCTCTATCCATGCGAAAGAAGGAGGAGGATTCTCCATTGACTAAGATGGCTAGGTTGGCATTGTCTACATAGCTCATAATCCACTTTATCATCTGGTGGTTGAATCCTGTCTGAGCTAGAACCAATCTGAGAAATTCCCAATCAATGCAGTCAAAGGCCTTTTTTAGGTCCAATTTTAGAATAATCGCCTTGGATTTTTTAGTTTTAATGCTATGAAGGCACTCTTGTGCAGTGCCAATGGCATCTAGGATCTGTCGGCCTTTCAAAAACCCTAGTTGTTCAATCGAAAGAATACGTCAGAGAAAAGGCTTGATCCTTGTGGAAATGATTTTGGATATGAGTTTATAGCAAAAGTTCAAGAGGGTAATAGACTTATAATCGTCAAAGGATGTAGGGGAGTTTACTTTGGGTATAAGAGAGAGAAAGGTTGAGTTGATAGCACCAATAACCTTACCCCGAAGTCTGTTGTCCTCCACTAACTCTAGGAGGTCTAGACCAACCAGATCAAAGAAGTGAAGGTAAAATTCTACCGTCCANGGGGAGTTTACTTTGGGTATAAGAGAGAGAAAGGTTGAGTTGATAGCACCAATAACCTTACCCCGAAGTCTGTTGTCCTCCACTAACTCTAGGAGGTCTAGACCAACCAGATCAAAGAAGTGAAGGTAAAATTCTACCGTCCAACCATCAGGGCCTAGACTCTTGTCCTTGGAAAAGGATTTAAGAGCAGCTGAAAACTCCTGTAGAGTGCACGGTCTGTCAAATAAAAGAGCACCTTCATATGAAACTGTGTGTGTGTAGATGATAGACATCGAAGCAAAGCTCTGCAAGTTCGCAGATGGATTCTGTTGAAAGAAAGGTTTGTAAAAATTAACCGCTGCAAATTTTAATGCATGTTGGCCAGTGTGAGATGATCTATCCTCTGTTTTGATTCCTGAGATATGATTTATGTTCCTACTTGCACTAGCATATTTGTGGAAATATTTGGTGTTGAGGTCACCATTCTTGATCCAATTGGATCTGCATCGCTATCTCCAAGTAATTTCATCTTTTAGTAAAATCGAATTCCTCTCCAATTCTAGATCCTTTAAAGCTTGACAGTCAGTGTCAGTTGCCCCCGCTCTGATATTTGAATGGATGAGGATCTTGATCATTGAGTCGAGCTCGAGGAGCCTATGTGCATTATGTTTTTGAAAAGTGACAGCCCACTGTTTTATTCGGGCTTTGAGGCTGCGAAGTTTCCAAACTAGTTGGTGTTGTATTCAAGGCTCAAACATGTAAAGAGGATCCGTCCAGACCTATGTGACTATATTATTGAAATCATCTTCCAAGAGCCAACATGAATTAAGTTTGAATGGGTAGGCAATCTTGTGAGAGGATGCGTCCAAGTGGAGAATTATTGAGGCGTGATCAGAAAAATAAGGTAGGTTCACCCAGGTGCGAATCCTTGCCTCCAAAGTTATAAGTTTCTCAGACATAAGAAATCAGTCCAGTCTCTTGGAGATGTAGCAAGAGCCCACATGCCTATTGCATCATGTAGGGGTTAAGTGATCTGGCACATAGTCCACCAACTGATGAGATGAGAAGAGTGTGGAAAAGTAATATGCCAAGACATCTTTTGTAGCAGCAACCCCCCATATTTCCCCCACAGAAGTTGTAAGATTGAAATCACCAGCAATGATCATGTTGTTGAGATCAAGTAATCCTTTGTCTTCAATTTTCTCCCAAAATGATTTTCTATCAGAACATGGAGCATAAAGGTTAAGTAAATTGATCGATTTGTTCGAATGGCGACAAATCCTTTAGCTTAAACTGAGGGACTAATAAAACAAAAATACATAAAGTTTTATACGAAGTTCACAGAAATATATATACTTTGTATCCGATACTTTGAATTATGGGTATCCAATCAATACAATATATTAGCGTTATTTCCAAAAGTATAACATATGACAATTATTTACTAAAGTTAACGATTTTATTTTTCTTATCATCTTTAGGTAATGGGGGCAATGGGGGAATTATAAAAGAGTGATGACTCACTAACATAAGATCACTTGTGAGGTGAGTGTATAACATGTCTTTTTATAATTGGTTTTTTTATAATGGATATATTTAATAATTTTTATCTTAAAATTGTTTATATGATATAAATATTTTTTAGTGTGTAGGTTTTCACACTTCTCATAATGTTGATTTAGAATTATGGATGTATATTGTGTATGGAGTTTATGAAACATTTAACATTTAAAGAAAATTATGAGGGGATAATAAGATTAGGAGGGGGATATAAGATGATTAATAGGTAAAAGGGATGAGTTAAAAGTAAAAGGGGGTATTATATTTTTTATAATCTTTGATGATGGGTGAAGTGTCCACTGGAAGGTTGAATGTTTCATAAACTCCATACACAATCTACTTTCATAAATCTAAATCAACGTAAATATTTCTTTTATTTTTATAATTTTAATTATTTTCTTATAATGTTTATTAAAATAAAATGGATATGTTAATATTTTTTATTTTAAAATATCTTATACAACATATATAATAATAATAATCGTATATGATTTTATTAAAGGTGGTCTTTTTTTTCACGAAAAGAAAAACTTTATATTTCCAAGAAAGAAATATACATATATATGTCCATACAAAAAGCTGGACTTTTCTTTTCACAATACCTTCCACAATTTCCTTCATATCCTTGCATTTCTGTCAATTCTGACCATTATCACTTTACTTACAAAAAACAAATTTATCTAAAAAAACTACATTCTCGTTACTACAAGAAGATTATAAACGGAAATTATTTTTCAAGATCTGTAAATTTTCAGAAAATTCTTGTAGAATGAATGTGCCAATATCACAACTTAAAGCTTTTTATGATCATAAAAGATTTTTTTTTTTAAGGTTGAAATAGCATTTTCGTGATTAAGTATGATCTAAAGTGCTTTAATTGTCTAAAAGATGTATTCTTCATATGTAAAAAAAATAGGTTAACACTCCAAAACACGACATTTGGCACAAGTGGAAGTCTACCTGTAACACCTCAATAGTTTTTCTAAGCACGCACTCTCCTTCCATGAGTCAAGACGAAGAGTTGGGTGAGTTAGAAGGTGCCCAGACTCTTTATAGGTGAAGATGGGATCTTTGGGCATTGTCGTGTCGAGGACAACTTCACCGAAACTTGATTTGTGATGGAGGGTGACTTGACCGAAGTGATGAGTTGAGTGGGCACCCTCACTAAAAGACAAAGAGTTGGATGACGAGCACTCCCGCGACATGAGCACCCAATCAGCTAAAAGTTGGACTGGAAGTTTATGGCAGCTCCACCCCTTGGGCGTGCGCCAAGGGGAGCCGACCGAACGAGCGTGCGATGGATGCGGACCAAGGAAGACTTGCACCAACCGTTAAGCCAGTCGGTTGGCCAATGAACGGATGTGAAGAAGACTTGGGCGCCCAAAACCAAAAATGAGGAAATCGTCCAAGGAGGGAAAGGTGTGCTTGGGTGAGTCGGTCGACTCACCCAAGGGAGGAGTGCCCATCGGCAAGGTTGGCTTGACCGAAACGAAAGGTTGTGTCCCATCGTACTAAAAGGGCACATCCATTGGGTGCATGCCTATATAAGCCAAGTGAGGGAGTCATTTGGTCGCATCGATCAATCAAGGAATCAAGTGTGCAAGGTTTGATCAAGGAGGAAGGTTGGATATGAGACAAGGCGAACTTGGAAGAACCACAAGAAGCTTGGTTATGAAGGACAAAGAAGAGATGATCGTTTGTTATTGTATTTGAGTTGACAAAGGAAGGGCGCACAAGGAGGTAGCTCACCAAGTCTTAGTTGTGTATTGTTTTCGTTGAAGGTTTTGTTTAACTAAGTGAAATCTCTTCTTGTATAAATTTTCTTGTGTGGCATGAGTGTTTACCTCGGCACACTGTTGTTATTTTCATAAAGAATATTTCGGTTGTTAGGTCGGTTTATCCACCCACTTATCTATTTGTATTTTTTGTATGAATGGTTCTTCTTTACTGTTGAAATATTTCTAAGTGTAATAAAAACGCAAACATAACTAATAAAAAACAAAAATAAGAGAAGGTGTAGTCCAGTTTGAGTAATTCAGTGTGGTATTGCCGCCGAACAAAAGACATTGATGCCACACAGTGACTGGGAGCATTGGGTATTTTCGTTGCCCAATCGCAGGTGTAACGCTCCATATTTTGACCTTAGGTAGTTAGAACATTGTTTTTTACTAATCTTAATAATTCAAAGTTTAGAATTTGTTTGGAGTCAAGTAGACTGTGTTAGACATTGATATGTGTACATCTAGACCTATTTGTATGTTACATGATATATGCTCATGACAAAGATAGTTATTTGATTGTTTAAACATGAAAATTAAAATGGGTAAGTTCGGTACATGTATAGAAATTCAAGTTATGTTGTGAATGTATAATAGATGCAATGCATGATGTAAATAGGCATACATTTCTTGATTAAGCGTCAATGAAAATATGGATTCTTTTATAAATTTGTGATGTATCTGCATCAATATGAGTTGTTGGTGAACTAACCTACAGGTTGATGAGCTATGTGATATCTAAATGACAATAGTATTGAGGTAACTTGGATGTCGTAGACATCGAGGAGATATCATATGTTATAAATTGTACTTACTATTTAATTTATGATTCGAAATATTACTATGATCTATGGTAAGTGTGGTTTTGAAAGGATGCACAGCTTGCCCAGAGTGGATGTTTGATGACGTGACTCTAAGAACAGTAGTTGCATAGTATGGCTTGATGTAGGGTGTTGACCTTAGTTGTATGAGGAGGGGTGGAGGTATTTCCCATCGTTCATCCTTTGAAACCTGGAGTCGTGGGAGGGACGTGTGAAGTCACGCTCCCCTAGACATGTGATGGTGACTTCCAATTGCTTGTTGGGGAAGCTTGGTCAAGATGTATGGCACTTCCACTTACGGGTTCTATCTGGAGTTAGCTCAATATAGTTGATGCTCCATCTTAGTCCAGCAGAGGAAATGATAGGATGGAAGATGGAAGTATGCTAGGAAGGAAGGATAATTTGATGTTAGTTGACAAAATTGTTATGGGATTAGTTGTGTCATTCCTGATTTCTCAATTGGTTCCAAAACACTCATTATGATTTCCTTTTTGATATTCTAAGTGTGATGATCAATTCTTGATGAATTATTGTAGTTTTGTTAGTTATAATTACTAAATAATGCATTGTTGTCCTACATGTCTTACTGTGATCATATAGGAACTAGAGGCATTGTTTGTTTATCATTAGCACATGTGTAGACTGTGTGTCCGCTAGCTACGTACACGTACCCTACACATGTACACTAGTATAATTAATTAATGCATTCATCATTAACTAGATTATTAACTATTTAATTGAATGGTTGAATGACTATGTAAATTATATTGCATACGAAATATCTAGTAGCATTAAATATCTTCTTTGACTTTGATTGATGGTTGGTACGATGAATTAAATGAGTATGGTGGGTTGTCATGTACATTTGGGGTAAATTGTCAAGTTGCATTTATAAGCTAGAACGAGAAAAAAGACTTTGCATTTTATTTATTGTTATTTTATGTGATTCATTTATATTTTAGTTTTATTTTAACTTTTCCCCAAAATCTAGATAAGGGAGGTTGATGGCTAATAATGAGGGTGGTTGAGGATACTTGGAGAAGGGGGTATGAAAACTTTGATAAATAGGGAGAGGAAGTGGTAATGAAGAGAGGTGGAGAGGTTGGAGCATGTTGAGAGGTTGGAGTTGTGGAGAATTTGGATCATTCTTGGAAGATATAATTCTTGTGAGTCTTCTTATAGCATATGTGATTTGTTGTTCTTGGAATCATGGGCACGGAGGGCCAAGAAACCGAAAGGTTTCTTGGAGCTAGGAAGTCTGTTAGGCTCCTAGTTGGCTGGGAGAATTTTGTTGTTTCCCTTTGGGCAAGTGAAAGAAAAATGAATGCTTGGAAGCATCTTCCTACTACTAGCGGGACTACATTGCAAATGGTCATATTCAACAAACTAGGGAGGAGGTATTTCACTTGGTATATTTTGTTATGTTTTTATTTAAATATTTTAATCATAAAGTTACCTTCTTATTTATCTCATCCTCTTATTTAGATTTGTATATTTGAATTCAAATTTGAAATATTTAGCACTGTAATATATCGTAGGTTATTCCATGTATGAAAGCAAAAAAAATTGTTAAATTTTGTTTATACTCAATGCATATGTTTAACTTAGAAAATATTATCTCATAGTACCCCATGGAGAGGTGCTACAATAGGATCTCTAGGCCCGTGACAGTTGGTATCAGAGCTCGTTTTGTGAAGAGAGCCCTACTCAAATGTTATGGAAATATTCCCCCACGGACAGGTGAACTTTCCCTTGGATTATTGACCCCTATACCAAGACAAAAACAATCATTTAGACACTACCATTCCTATAAACTCACTTTGCTTATCGAAAAAGAGAGGAGAAGGTAAAGTAGGATGTACTATGTTTACGACGTTTGTCCTAGCTGTTCATATCCACAAACTTGATCCAATTCCCGGCGCAAATCAATACATGCAATGAACAACAAAAAACAAGCGACTTCCTTCTACTCTAATGGATTAGGAAAAACAAATTCATCTATACAAATCAAATTGAACATAGACAAGCACATGAAATCACATACTTGAAGGAAATAGGCCAAGTATATTAAATGAGAACAAAGAAAACTTGCAAACCACGAATGATGTCAATTGTAACTCCTCCAAGCTCTCCTCATCCAACCCTTCCATGAATCCCACAATCATAATTATGATATCTCCAAGCTTCCTCCAGAATCAAAGGCTTGATACCTCTAATATTTCTCCTCTTCTCCATGGAAATCCCTCATTATATAGGATTTGGAAGCTTAACCACCATGGAGAAGATCACTCACTAGATCCACTAAAATGGGATCTCCAAGATTTTTAGGGAAAAAATATCTCTCAAGGATTTTAGAGAGAAAATATCTCTCAAGGATTTTAAGGAGGAAATATCTCTCAAGATCCACCAAATTAGGATTTTGGTTTGAGAACATATATCAACCATCCATGAGATTCTCAACCTCTCCTTGAGACTAGGAAACTAAACGTGAGGTGGATTCTCACACTAAATTAATTTCCTTTTTATGAATATTAATAAATAATTCATGTGCACATAGTATTTTAGCCTTCATGTGATATATTTTTCCTCCTCATTGACTAGGGATTATGACAAATGTTATTTCATGGTGTCAGCGTATGTGACACTTTTATGAAACTTCCAACACTTAGGGTGAGGTACTTAAGTGTGGAAAATTGATGTGTAACATCAAGCAGCACCGAAGTTTGGGTTCGACAATAGTTGGGCTTTCTGGGTTCCTTTCCATACAAATGGAAGACGTCCATAAATACATAAAACGAAGGTTGGTACAGATTTGGTAACAAATACTTTGGCGGAAGTCTGAAGCACTTTCGGCAAGGTTGCACAAACTATGAAGGTTCTTAGAAGCACAGAGATGGTCAATTCAAATGCAAACAATGGTGACATCAAAAGGGAGCCCAGGATGGACGAGGTGAGAGACTGACTCACTACCATAGGAAAAACGATGGAATAGTTGACAGATGCAATGTGCACTCATGGAGAGATGGTCTCACAACTGCAAACGAATATTGGTGAACTCGTGACAATATTTAATGAATTTGTCCAATAGTGCCAAGATGCAGTGAATTTGTTCACTAGCACTCAGGAAGACACTCGTGACAAACTTAATATTATGGAGGGCACTCTAGTTTTTCTCCATACAAAGGTGAAAGACCAGGAAAACACCATCACCTTGCTTAAACGAGCTACAACTAGTGAGTCGAGCTCATTCGTTGTGTATATGTGAATCAAGGTGAAAGAGATGGAACCATATGATGGGACTCGCAACGCAAAGATGCTAAGCGATTTATGTTGGGAAATGGAGCAGTACTTTGAACAAATGAACAAAAGTCCAAATTAGGCCAAGGTAAATGTTGTCACTATGTTCTTGACAGGAACTGCGAAACTTTGGTGGAGGAACCGAGTTGAAGACTTGGCATCCAGAAGGATCATCGAAAAGATCAAAAATTGGAAAGAGATAAAGGAAGCCTTGAAAGCATAGTTTGGTCTAGGAAACCAATATTGGGTCGCTAGGAAACAATTGTTGGCTCTCAGGCACACTGGCATGATCGAGATGTATATCAAGGAGTTTATTGGCTTGATGTTGGAGATCAAAGAGATGTCGTGTGGAGATAAGATTTTCCACTTCATGAATGGTTTGCAAAATTGGGCGCAGAGTGAGTTGTGACGCCAAAATATGCAGACCCTTGCAGAAGCGATCACCGCAACAGACAAACTCTTTACTTCAAGGGTGAATCCAAATTTGGTCCAAGTAGTGATGAAGGCCAACATGAGAAGAAACAAGGAAAGAAGAAGAAGGATAAGGAAAAGACGAAGGCATACAAGAACATAAAAGACGGTGTGAAGCCACCACAAACGCAGAAGGAAAAGAAACTAGTTTCTTGTTGGATATGTGCAAAGGATAATTATGCTAAGAATTGTCTGTTGAAGAAAAAAATGAACGCTTTGGAGTAAGCGGATGCTCCATCTATAAGTGTGTTGCATGTTTTGGGTGTTGTTGCGAAAGCACAACCAACGGTTGCTCAAGACCCCAATGTAACGAAGCTTAGCTATGTTTAGGTAGAGATCAATGGGAAAATAACTTTAGCTATGGTAGACAGTGGTGTTACTCATAACTTCATGAGAGAAGCTGTTGCACAAAATCTTGGATTACAATTTGAGTAGGCACAAATTTTCTTCAAGGAGGTTAACTCGAGTGAACATGAGATTTTTAGTACAGCCAAGAATGTTCCTATGAGGCTTGGGGAATGGACCAAAAGGACGAGTTTCACTATTGTTTTATTAGGCAATTACGAAGTGATTTTGGAGAAGGAGTTCATGTGGACGGAGAAGGTAGTCCCCATTCTGCATGTCGATTATTTGGCTATCATCTCAGGAGAGACTCCATGTCTGGTGCCTATGATAAGAGAGATCAGAGAGATGAATATGTCATCCTTGGGTTTAGTGGATAACCAATAATCGTCTGTGGACATCAGAGTATGAAGTGAAGAGATGGTTGAAGCGAAGAACTCAGACAAATCAGAAGTGTTGGAAGATTTAGAATGGTGAGTTAAAAATATTGAAGACATCTCGGGTAACATTGTGCATGCCATGGAGAAGTTCACAAACTACTACGAAGAAAGTATGTCAAAGATGGAGGCAGAAGAAACGAAGAAGCTTGAACTTGAGGAAGGGAAAGAAGAGTCCTTTGTTGCACAAGTTTATGAAGGGAAGGAACAAAATTCGTGGTAAAAATGTGCCAAGAATGAGGTTGGACTGAATGCAGAGACACGTGGGGATGGTGAGTGGCCTAACGATTTGTAACTTGAGCATCTCGTTGAAGAGAGTGAAGGTCGAATCGGTTCCAATGTCCCATTGTTGATGTATTTGATAGAGAAGTATGGTGATGCTCTGCAGGCTGTGAAATAATGAACAAGGATGGAAGTGGTGGCTCGAGGAGCCACCCCCTTCCACTCTCAACCAAAAGAAAGGGCTTGTTGGCTCGTTGTCACAAAGATGACAGCAAGCCAACTAGTTGTTGTTGCGGGGACAACATTGAGAATATTAGACACTTTCGTGAGGACGACGGCAAGATGAGTTGGTGTCACGGAGACAAATACCACGAGGACTTGGAGGATGCGAGAGTCAAACAATTGTGAAGAGAAAAGATTGGTTTGGTTTTGGGGTGAGTTCTTGTGAATTTGTGCCACATTCGAACTAGCTACCCAATTACCTAAGTCACAAGGGGATCCAACACACACTGGCAGCAGAAGCAACTGAAGTAACGACACAACAGGGAGACATGAGGAGTAATCTGGGAAGGCATGAGGAACGTCATTGGTGATCACAACAGTTGAAGCATGTTAAGATTGTCGAGACGACAATAAATTTGAGTGGGGAAGGTTTCAACGCCTTAGGAGTTTTTCTGAGCGCGTGCTCTCCTTAGGAGTTTTTCAGAGCTAAACAAGTTAGAGGGTGCCCAAACTCTTTATAGGTGAGGTTGGGATCTTTGTGCATTGTCATGTTGAAGACAAATTCACTGAAACCTGACTTGCAAGGGAGGGTGACTTGAACGAAATGGCGAGTTGAGTGGGTGCACCATGGTGAACATGGGCACCCTCATCGGAAGAAGAAGAGTTGGACGACGAGCACTCTGGTAGCATAATCGCCCAACCGACCTAAATTTGGACCGAAGGTTTATGGTAGCTCCACACCTTGGGCACCTTGGTCACGCACCAAGGGGAGCTAACTGAACAAACGTGCGATGGACACAAACCAAGGAAGAAATGCACCAAGTGCTAAGCCAATCAGTTGGCCAACAAATGTATGTGAAGAAGACTTGGGTGCACAAAACCGAAAATGAGGAAGTTTGCCAATGAGGGAAAGGTGTGCTTGGGTGAGTCAGTCGACTCACCCAAGCGATGTGTGCCCATCGGCAAGGTCGGATTGACCAAAACGAAAGGTTGTGTCCCATCATGGTAAAAGGGTGCGTCCATTTGGTGTGCCCCTATATAATCCAAGTGAGGGAGTCATTTGGTGGCATCGATCAATCAAGGAATCAAGTGTGCAAGTTTTGATCAAGAAGGAAGGTCGAATATGAGGCAAGACGAACTTGGTAGAACTACAGGCAGCTTGGTTATGAAGGATGAAGGAGAGATGATCGTTTGTTCTTGTAGCTGAGTTGACAAAGGAAGGGTGCACAAGGAGGAAGCTCATCGAGTCTGACTTGTGTATGGTTTTTGTTCAAGGTTTTGTGTAACTGAGCAAAATCTCTTCTTGTATAAACTTTCTTGTGTGGCACGAGTGTTTAGCTCGGCACATTGTTGTTCTATTCATAAAGAAAATTTCGGGTGTTAGGTCAGTTTGGTTGCCCACTTATCTGTTTCGAATTTTCTATATGAATGGTTATTCTTTACTTTTGAAATATTTCTAAGTGTAAGAAAAACGCACACATAACTAATAACAAACGAAACTAAGTAAAGGTGTAGTCCAGGTTGAGTAATTTGGTGTGGTTTTTCCATCGAACGAAAGATGTTGGTGTCGCATGGTGGCTGGGAGAATTGGGTGTTTCCGCCGCTCAACCGCAGGCTCACCAGGCTCGTGACACTACCCCTTCTATGTAGATTTCTTGTCTTTTTGTATAACTTGTCTTTTTATAATTAATTTTTTATAATGGATATATTTAATATTTTTTTATCATAAAATTGTTTATATGATATAAATATTTCTTTTATTTTTATAATTTTAATTATTTTCATACAATGTTTATTAAGATAAAATGGATATGTTAATATTTTTTATTTTAAAATATCTTATACAACATATATAAAAATAATAATAATAATTGTTTATGATTTTATTAAAGGTAGTCTTTGTGATGATCATAAGGGATTAGTTTCTTTTCTTTTTCTTTAGGTTGAAATAACATTTTGGTCATTGAGTATGATCTAAAAGTGTTTTTAATTGTCTAAAAGATGTATTCTTTAGATGTAAGAAAATAGGTTAACAATACAAGACACAAAGGCATATGGCATAAGTGGAAGTCTACCCCCTTCTATGTAGATGTTTAAAAAGAACATCCCAGATGCACAAACCCTTTGCAACACCAAAAAGCCTTCTACAAGAGAGAAGACTTGATTTATTATAACTACCTTAAAAAATACAAGAGAATATATGTTATATATAAGTATGGAAGAGGCCCAACATTAGCAAATAATAGTTGCCACATGTGGACAATTAAGGATTCCTACGCAAGCTTACAACTTACAATAGTTGGTTGTTTGGAAGTATTGGGAAGATTAGAAAAGTATCCTAACAGAACACTAATACCCTCCCTTAATCAAAGTGTGGGGAGTAAACAAAGAAGACAAAAAATTGGTCTCTACAACAAGGCCTACTAAAGTACCCAAGTACAAACTCTCAAAAGTGGAGAAAACGAGAAAAACTCCTCCCAAAAGAGCAAAAACGTCATAAATAAAAAGTGAAGGTACGAGGACTTAAGATGACCGCCCAGGAACAACTTCCTTCACCCCAAGCATCGATTGTAAATGAAGAAAACGAGGTGATGCCAAAGGTTTAGTGAAGATGTCTACAACTTTCTCTTTAGTAGGTAAATACTCCAAGTTGAGAACAACATCCTATATGAGTTATCAAATGTAGTGCATGTCGAACTTAATAGGTTTTTTCCTTTGATGCTCCACTGGGTTGCGACAAATATGTAATGTGTATGGCACACTGATTATCACACCAAAGAGGTGGTGAATGCCAAACTCTATCATTAGCTATCAAAGTCAAAGAACTTCTTGGATAACAAAAACTACAACATGATAACTCATGTTATGCAAAGGATAATGTAATTTTTGATTGCTTCTTGCAAGACCGGACAATAGGAGTGGATTCAAAGTGATAAACAAAGACAAATGTGGACTTTTCATAATCAACTAAACCAATCCAATCAAATTCAATGAATCCCACAAGCTAAGAAGCACCAAAGGTGTACTGAATGCCAAAAGTAGTAGTACCCTGAATGTACCTTAGAATGTGCTTCACTACCTTCTAGTGATTCTCATGAGGATATTGAGAGAATTGAGAGACAAGCCCAACTGCAAAAGAGATGTCATAATGTGTATGAGTCAAATACAAGAGACTCCCAACTAGTTATTGATACAACGACGGATTAACCAGTGGTGAAGATAAATTGGTATAAAGGGTGACACCGAACTTAAAAGGAGTAGGCATAGGTTTACAATCAACCATGCCGGAGCATTGAAGTAAATCAAGTGCATACTTTTTCTAAAAAATGGTGATCCCTCCTACAGACTGAAGAACCTACAGACCAATAAAATAATGTAGAAGACCTAGATATGTCATATCAAATTGCTCCAGCAATGCTTGTTGAACACTTTGAATCATGGATGAAGAATTACTTATGATAATTCAATCATCCATATATAGAATCGAAATCAAGAGATCAGTGCCCTACCTCTGAGTGTAAATCTGTAATGATCCCAAGCCAAATTTTTCGCTTGGAATCACCAACTACCACTGATTTGTTGATGTGCAGGTGTTTATTGAGTTGTCCAGTTATTAAGTACATTCATACAATATTCATCCAACACATGAAGATCACAATACATTCAAGATATAGAAGCACAAGCAAGATCTGACCTTTTATTATGAGCAATATGGAACCAATACAATAGATAGTCGATCTGGAATAATCCTCAGATGGCCAGAAAGACAATAGATATGAGCTGCTACAAAATGCTCTGCCAATACAAAATAAGCCTTCGAAGGTTGAATAAGAAATGAAGATCAATACAAGCAGATCTGACTGCCAAACCCTCCAGCTGAAGAATGTCACGCTCCAATAAGAGACTAAAACCCTCAATAAATTGATCCCACTGAAGGAAGACTCCAAACGAGTCCAAATTCGGCAAGATGATAGATTAGGATGATGGAATCACCCTCCTGAAATCTCAAGCTAAACGTCCAAGGAAAACTCCTCCAAAATCTGAATCTTCTGTTGAAGTTACGCCCTCCTTGATGCATGGAACCCTAGGTGATTCACCACTGATGAGAAAAGCCTCCAAATGCCCTGAAACTCCCCAAGAATGTAGATCGGGCTATGAGAACCCTATAGGAGAAGTTTCAGACTCAGATTCCAAGTGTAGCCTTCTAGATCTGAGATTTACTGAATCATAGGACGTCCCCTTTCCTCCCAGATGTCCCACCCTGAAGCTAAATATCCGATGGTGATAACTCTCCAGAAAAACCTTCAAACCGATGGTTGTTCCCCTGCAAACAAAACCCAAGTGTCGGGATGGTCACAGGCTCTCTGGATAAGCTGGATCGAACCTCCCTCTAGATGATGGTGCGCCCTTGCTAGAATCACAAGAACAGTACAGCCCTGCTATCTTCTAAAGCGCTAGATGGAGATGTGTTGAGAATAGAATGGTGTGGAGGAGTCTTTCATCCCCGAGACCAAGCCACGGAACAAGGTGAGTGGATATTTCACCATTGAGTTGCTCACAAGGGTTTGTACAACAAAACCCCCAAACTGAATGCTCAAGAGCAATAACAAGCAATATGCCAAATCCAGAATGAATAATAGGTGCGCCCCAGCCTCTTACTTATACTTTTCCTTCTAATTCTCTGTTGAGTTAGGTTAACTCCCAGGGTTAACTTCTATTCTTTTGTTGAGTTATCTTTTACTCCGTTTATCCTCTTTCTTTCTCAAGTCAACTTAAAAATAAAACTTTAGTCTAGTTGACCTTCCCCCTCAGTGTGAGACTATGACCTAGTGGGGGTGCCCAGGCCACTAAGTCTCCTCATCACATCTCTATCAAGAGGTGGGGGACATTACAAAATCATAGGATTAGAATGAAAACAATTGAACCTTGAAGTAACCAGAAAAATATCCATTTTCTCATACCAAGCTTGAGGACTTTGTTTGAGACCATATAGTGAACGATGAAGCTTGCAAACTAGAGACGAATCCTGCACAGTAATAGGAGGTTGTTCCATGTTGATTTCCTCATGTAAATCACCATGCAGAAAATATCTCTTTACATCCATATAGTACACTAACCAGCCTTGGGAGGTAGCAAGAGAAAGCACTAGGAGTATGGAATTCATCTCGACAATAGAGGCAAAGGTCTAGGAATAATCAATCCCTTCAACCTATGAAAATCCATTGGCCACAAGACATGCCTTATGCTTTTCAATAGAGACATCTGCTACATATTCGGTTTTGTAGACCCATTTACAGCAAACTAGATTTCATCCCTTAGGAAGAGAAACAAGATCCCATGTGTGATTCTTCAACAAGGAATGATAATCTATTTTCATGGTTGCATACCACTCAGGTATCCCAACATCATAAAATTGTTGTGGATCATTTGAAATGGAATGACTCAAAAAAGAGGCACCAATTGTTTGTGATTGAGTATGGCGAGGGTTAGAGGTAAAATAATTGAAATGTGGGGTTGAAGTGCTCATCAAAATGGACAGCCCTGTGAAACAAGACATCTTTAGAAATAGGATCAAATTCCATATATGACTTCATATCTTCACAATAACCAAAAAATATCAGTGGTTGAGTCTCCTTCTCCATAGCTTTGTGCTTTCAATATGGAATTAAGGCCCATGTTGGACTTCCAAATACCCTAAAAGGAGAGACATCGAGCTTAACATGGGTCTAGGCTTCCTCTGGATTCATATGCATCATTTCCCTGTGGGGCATCTAATTTTGAATGTAATTAACACAATTCAATGCTTTATCCCATAAAGAAGGTGCCATTTTATTGGACTGAAACATGAAATTTTCCATCTCTTTCAATGTCTGGTTCTCTCTTTTAGAAATTTCATTTTGCTAAGGGGTGTAGGGAACAAAGTGTTGATGTTGAATGCCATGTTCTCTAAAAAAATCCTTGAATGCCTAATTGACATACTCCCCCGTTATCAATGTGTAGTTTCTTGATAGAAAAAGAGGAGTGCTTCTCAACAAAAGCCTTGGAGGTTTTAAAAGTACCAAAGACCTCACTCTTATACTCTTACGAAAGTACGCCCAAGAATGATGTGAGAAATCATCAATAAAAGTGCATACTTATCCCTTGAAAAAGAACAAGTTGGAAATGACATGAGATCACTATGTAGCAACTCAAGAGGTGTGGTAGCACACAAAGATTAACGTTTAGGAAAAGGATATTGATGTTGTTTTCTAAGAACACAATGTGGACAAACTCCATCAGTGAAAGAAACCTTAGGAAGACCAAGAACTAGATTTTGTGTGCTCAATTATTGTAAATACTTGTAGTTTGGATGTCCAAATTAAATATTTCATGCCAAAGTCTACTCAAAGAATCAACATGTGCAATGAAAGAGGAACTAGAGGAAGGCTCAAAAAAATATAACATGTACAATCGGGAACTATGATCAACTCTTCCAGAAGCAACAATGATGTCTGGATTTTGTAGTTCTCAAATGACTACATCATTAGGAGAAACTCTATTATTTTCCCATCACTAGAATGACAAATCTAATATATAGAGAGTAGATTGGCAGAGACGTCAGGAACAAAAAGAACATCATTGATGAAGCCATTAGGTAACTACATTGTGCCCGATCTAAAAACATAAAGTTGTGTAGAGTCTCCAACAACAATCTATGAAATGTTACAATAAGATGTGGAAGGAAGCAATGAGTCATATGATATGATGCACTAGAATCAAGTATCCAATTGTTTGATGATGCATATAAATCATGTCCTTTACCAGATGAAGGTTTGGGTATTGAAAATTTGTGTTGTTGCATGGCTTCGTTCAAAGCCTCTAGTTTCAACCAGAATTTGGATTCATGCCCAAGTCCACCACAAAAGTTGCAAGTTTCACTTGACTTATTCTTCCTTTTCTTGGAGGAAGACTCACCAAACTTGGAAGATGGAGGAATTTTTTATTTTTTTGTTGAGGCTTGGAGGTAGACTCGCCATCTTGAGCAGAGTCTTTCTTCCATTTATACCAAGTTATTTGCTTACCTTTGGAGGTATGGGCCACAAGAGCTTGATTCTTAGAGCAAGAAAGACCATCTAATTGCATAAGCTTATACTATTCCCTGGGAAGATGTTCACAGAAAAGATCAAAAGAGGGAATTTGAAACTCATCTCCAAGTGCATTCATAGTAGAGTAAAATGTAGAAGAAAATACCTAAAAGGACCTTTTAACTAGGATAGAGTCAAGAAAATGCACTTGTCATATGTTTTCATCTTTCCAGACTCATTCAACTATGCCAACAATAACCTGCATTTGAAAAGATAATCTTCAATGGATGCATGCTCATTAGGTAAAAGTGATGATAATTTTGCTTCCAATGGTAAGGATCAAAATTCATTGACTTTACCAAAAAAGCAAGCCAACTTTTCCCAACTTGCTTTCAAAGTTTTACATTCAACAATAAGAAGAAAAAAACTACTAAAACATGCAAACCAATCATACCCATGGTTACATCAAGTTTGTTTTGACTAGAAAATATCTTGATTTCTTTGGTAAACAATAGTTGACCCTCATCTAACATTTTCCAAAGCCCTTTAGATTGCAACCATTGTTGTATATTGAGTTTCCATGTGTGATAATTATGGGGAGTTAGGAGCTCAACAGTCCTTGATTCCACCAATTTATCAAAAGACAATAAAAAAAAAAATGATATGTGTACTCTAAATATATTAAACATGTAGAAAATGGAACCTTGGGCTCAGAAAGGAGTTCAAAAATATTTACAATAGTTGATCAAACAATTTTCTGCAAATCATAATACCTAGATGTGTAAAGATGCATGTGGATGAGCATATCAGAACTTTGAGCCTGTAGATTTGAGGTTTGTGTAACCAGATTTAAGTCACTTAAATGTTGGCCAATGAGAGAGCAACTGGGGCGCTCAGTTGAGATGTGGTTTTTGATTTGCAATTGATTTTATTCCCATAGATTTGCATCTATAGATCTATGATTTCCTTTAAAAAATCTCATTTCTGAAGGCATCGATCTTAAAGGCCACGTATCTTGATGTCGAAGAAGCTCGACAAGGGACATGCATCATCATTACGGAGAGGGGGAACGGGTGAAAACACGTCAATTTAGTAAAGGACGAAGTGGTTGTTTAGGGGGGATCGCATGTAAACCTATTGTGAGGAGGAAGGCATGGGTGTGTGGGATTTGATGCATTCCATGGTCCCAGAAATGCGTTTGAGAATCCTTTAGAAAGAGGAAACTTTTCTACAAATACCCAAAACAATGAATTTTCTAAACAAGGGCTCTTGCATGCATGTACACACACATACACATATTGCAAATATATGAAAGCATGCTTGCCTTCTCTGATGGTAACTTATATTCAAACAAATCTTCAAGTCCTCCCTGGTCCCTTTTCTTCCACCTCACCACCTAAGATGCTTCAGGTTGTGGAAAGTAAAAGCCACTCGCCCATCTAGATGAAGAGGAGGCGAGTCCACATGACAAGCAAAGAAATAGTGCCATGATATATTGAATGTAACCACAGAGAATGTTGATCTATGGTCGAAGCACCAAAACTACAACGAGAAACTTCTCGCTACAAAAAATAGTTCTTCGATGTGATATAATATAGATCTTGGTGAGAAGGGGTTTGCAAAGAAAGCTTGAATACATAATAATAATAATAATAATAATCTATTTTTAAGGTCACGGCCAAGCCAGCACACCAAATTGGTGTATGAGACCCCCTTGTTTGTGGGACAAGGGACCCCTCCGCCCAGTGATTTGACTGGTAAAGTCTACGAAGGTATATATACCCTACCCCCCTTTGGATTTGAAGCTGTGACCTCTTAAGAGGAAACACATGTTCTTAACCATTAAGCCCACTCATACTGTTTAAATGTTTAAAAAGAACATCACATGTGCAAAAACCCTCTACAACACCAAAAAACTTTCTACAAAATAGAAGACTTCATCTATTAAATCTACCTTAAAAAATAGAAGAGAATGTCTAATATATAATAATAGAAAAGACCTAACATTAACAAAGATCTACCTTAAAAAATAGAAGAGAATGTCTAATATATAATAATAGAAAAGACCTAACATTAACAAAGAATAGTCATCACCATTAGAAAGTTGAAAATGCTTAAATAAACTTACAACTAGCGATAATTAATCGTTTGAAAGTATTCGAAAAATTAGAAAAATATCTTAACATAACACTAACATTATGAATTAAAAGTAAATTATTTCAAATATTCACATTTTCTTTAGAACACTCAAACTTTTTCCTATTTAAAAATATATATATAATTTTATATTCATATAAAATTTAATATTATTTATTGTTACATTTTATTTAAATAATTTTTACAGTGTAAAAAATTTAATATTATTTATTGTTACATTTTATTTAAATAATTTTTATTCAAATATTTGGATAATGTATATTATCAATATGTATTGCCTTGGCCATTTTGCCGTAAACATCAATGTCTAGTTGAGAGATAACAAATAAAGGTATCAATAATTGTTGTATGGTTATTAATTGGATACATCAATGTTAGTCATTTTTTTAAATAGGGTTAATCCTATATTGTCTAAGATTTAAGGAATTTATTTTTTTATTTTTTATTATTTATTTATTTATTTATTTTTATTTTTTTTATTTTATATATAAATATTTAAGTAAAAAATATATAATACATGTATTTAAATAAAAAAAATTATTACTTTTATATATAATTGGAACAATATATTCATCTAATTTTTTTTTATTAAAATTTAAAAAAAATCATAATATAAAAAGATTTTTTTTTATGTTTTGATTTTGTATATATAACATAAATATATGACTAGGTTTTAGGTTTATTTTATGTTTTGATTTTGTATATATAACATAAATATATGACTAGGTTTTAGGTTTGAAAAAAAAAAACTTTATTTCTATTTTTATTTTTTAATTTTATATATAAATATTTAAGTGAAAAATATATAATACATGTATTTAAATATTTAAATAAAAAATTATTGCTTTTATATATAATTGGAATAATATATTCATCCAATCTTTTTTTATTAAAATTTTTAAAAAATCATAATATAAAAAGATTTTTTGAATTGAATTTTCATATTAATTAAACTAGTACTTTTAATTATAAAAAAAATTATATTTTTTTTTCTTTTTAATCCTTCTTTATACTTAGATGTTAAATAAATTTGGAGTTAAAATGAATTTACTTGCTTCTATAAAAAAAAAAATTGTAAAGTCTCGCAACTTTCCAATCCTCTTCCCATCTTAAATTCTTTTGAATCTCACAAAATTTTCGTTTATTTTCCCTAAATTCAAATCAATACAAACAAACTTTAATAGATGATGACAATAATGATAAAGTATGAAAACAATGCAACAATTTTCTCTTTATTGAAAAAATTCTCCTGAATTCTCAATCTCTGTGCCCGATTCATGTTAAGTCAATAGAGTCATTTATCAAATAGAGTTGTACACATAAATTGATACCAATGAACCAAGCCAAATTTCCATAAAACTATTCAAAAAATATCCACCTATTTTTTTGGTCTCTATGCCCCTAACACAATCAAATCAATGAAGTGAATATGATCATTTCTCTTTCTCTATAATTGCAACACAAATTTTCAGCCCTATTGCTATCTTGAATTTATTTTTGCCTCTCATAAAATTTGAAATGATATTGAACCTTGGCATATAAGGACAACATTTCCCTTTCTTCTCCCTAAAGTCAAGTCAATACAATCAAACTTTAATATATGTTGACAACAATACTAGAATATGAAAACAATGTGAGAATTTTCTCTTTATTGAATAAATTTCCTTGAATTCTCAGTCCCTATGCCCCATTCATGTTAAGTCAATAGACTCATTTATGAAATAGAGTTGTACACATAAATTGCTACCAATGAACCAAGCCAAATTTCCATAAAACTATTGAAAAAATCTCCACCTATTTTTTGGCCTCTATGCCCCTAACACAATCAAATCAATAAGGTGAATATGACCGTTTCTCTTTCTTTATAATTACATCACAACATTCCAACCCTATTGCCATCTTGATAAAAAAACATCTTGAACTTTTTTACTTTCATATAATGTGAAAGGACATTGAACCTTGACATATAAGGACACCATTTCCCTTTCTTCTCCCTATACTCTAGTCAATACAAATAAACTTTAATAGATGATGACAATAATGTTAGAATATGAAAGCAATGTGACAATTTTCTCTTCATTGAAAAAATTCTCTCGAGTCTCACTCACTATGCCCCATTCATGATAAGTTGATAGACTCATTTCTGAAATAGGGTTGTACACATAAATTGATACCAATGAGCCAAGCCAAATTTCCACAAAATTATTGGAAAAATATCCACCTATTTTTTGGCCTTTATGCCCGTAGCACAATCAAATTAATTAAGTGAATATGACCATTTCTCTTTCTCTATAATTGCATCACAACGTTCCAACCTTATTGTCATCTTGAATTTTTTCAACTTTCATAGAATTTGAAAGGACATTGAACCTTGACATATAAGGATAGCATTTCCCTTTCTTCTCCCTAAAGTCAAGTCAATACAAACAAACTTTAATAAATGATGACAACAATACTAGAATATGAAAACAATGTGACAATTTTCTCTTTGAAAAAATCCCCCAAATTCTTAGTCCCTCTGCCCCATTAATGTTAATTCAATACACTCGTTTCTGGAATAGAGTTGTACACATAAATTGATACCAATAAACCAAGCCAAATTTTCACAAAATTATTGAAAAAAAAATCCACCTATTTTTTGGCCTCGATGCCTCTAACACAATAAAATGAATAAGGTGAATATGACTACTTCTCTTTCTCTACAATTGCATCATAACGTTCCAACCTTGTTGTCATCTTGAATTTTTTCGACTCTCATAGAATTTGAAAGGACATTGAACCTTGACATATAAGGACAACATTTCCCTTTCTTCTCCCTAAAGTCAAGTTAATAGAGATAAACTTTAATAGATGATAAGAATAATGCTAGAATATAAAAGCAATGTGACAATTTTTCTCTTATTGAAAAATTTCCCCCAAATTCTTAGTCACTATGCTCCATTCATATAAATTAATAGATTCATTTCCAAAATAAAATTATACACATAAATTAATACCAATGAATCAAACTAAATTTTCATAAAATTATTAAAAAAATATAACTATTTCTCTTTCTTTATAATTGCATCACAACATTCCAACCCTATTAACATATTATCATCTTAATTTTTTGAATCTCATATAATTCAAAAGGATGTTGAACATTGAACACATAAAACTCATTACCAACACTGCCAAAAATGCTTGAACATGAAAACAATGAAACAATTTTCTCTTTATTGAAAAAATTAAAAGGATTTTTTTAAGCCCTATGCCCCATTCATGTGAGTGAATAGACGCATTTCTTTGTAATTGTCTTACAATTTCCTTCTCCGTAATTGCCTAATCGATGTCTCCGTCTTTATTTTTCCCATACTCTTAAATGACACGTGTTTTCTCTCTCCAACTCACAACAAAACGACGACTTGTACGTCCCATTTTCATGGTATCTACACAAGACATGTTAAGTTTATATGTTTTAAATTAAAAAGAATTATTAAAAGACATTATTTTAAGTCAATTTTATTATTTTTAAAATTTTATATTGAATTGTATTTAAAATATTCAATAAAATAAATTATTGTATGAGTAGATAATTTAATATAATAATTTACATAAAAATAAAAGTTTTTCTAACATTATTTTTAATTTAGTAAAACTCGTGTGGAACTTTAAAAATAAAAGTATACAGTTTGAGTGGGTCTAATGGTTAAGAACATGTGTTTCTTCTTAAGAGGTTACAAGTTCAAATCCAGAGGGGGTAAGGTATATATACCTTCGTAGACTTTACCAGTTAAATCCTTGGGTCCCTTGTCCCACAAACAAGGGGATCTCATACACCAATTTGGTGTGGCTTGGTCGTGACCTTAAAAATAGATTAATAGTGAAGAATTAAGATTTTATTTATTTATTTGTTTTTAGTAATTATATTAATTAAGATTAAGCTATTTTTAATTAAAAAAATTGAAGAAATGTTTTTGTATTTCAAAAAAAAAATCTCTCTCAACACATAATAGACTATTAAAAACTTAAATATTATGTCTAAGAAGTAAATTATTTTAAATTGGTTTAATATATTCCATATATGTATATTAATTAATAATAAAATTTAAATTAAAACTTAAGCCACTAAGTCTCTACAAAACATTAGATGAGTTCATACTTATGTTCAAACCCATTAAAATACTCTTATTTGAACATTGGGGAAGTTTTTTGACCAAACTTGGGCAAGGGACATAATGGGCCATGTAAAACAGTGGATGTGTTGTTTGTGATTGAAACAACAAGCTCTTGATTCCTCATTAGGGGATGATGAATCTAACCTTGAATTGACAATGAGGATGATGATCCTAACCTTGAATTGACTTCTCTTTTTTTTCAAGTCATTATTAAATTTTGAATTGACTTTTCCCTAAATAAAAAAAGCAATATTGCCTAACGTAGATATGTCATTCCAATAAAGGCATAACCGATTAAAATACCCATATTTAAACTTTAAAAAATTATTTTAATCAAACTATCCTATATTATAAAGTGAAATTATTTTAATCAAACTATCCTATATTATAAAGTGGAGAGGAATACCCATATTTAAACTCTAAAACATTGTTTTAATCCAACTATCCTATATCATAAACTCTAGAGGAATGATTATGTTGTAGAGGAATGGGTATGTTGTGTATGATTGTAAAAGCTAACCTTTAATTATTAAGGGGATGATGATCCTAACCTTGAATTGACTTTCGTTTTTTTAAAAGGCAGTATTAAATTTTGAATTGACTTTCCACTTTTAAAAAAACAATATTGCCTAAAATAGATATGTCTTTCCAATAAAGACATAACCCATTAAAATACCCATATTTAAACTTTAAAAAATTATTTTAATCAAACTATCATAAACTGTAGAGGAATGGGTATGCTTTGTATGATTGTAAAAGCCAACCTTTAATTCTCAATTGAAGATGGATGATATTAAACCTTAAACTAGCATTCTTTAAAGTACACGTGGAAAACAAAAATACCACTAAGTAATATCATCCTCATATGAAATATAAAAAAAATTATGATCTCGATAAAGAGGACATGTTAATATTCCAAATTTTTTATCATTCTTATACGAAATATATAATTCCATGTAGTCTTGGTGAACATGACATGTTAATATCCAAAAAAGACTATGGGTGCCAATTGGATAAAGTCATTGTGATTTTAGCAAAAAATAGTTTTATGTTGTATTTTTCTCTATTATTAACTTACAATTTCAATGTTATAATACAAATATATTTCAATATTTGAACTATTACATTTTAGATTATTAAATTAGTTTAAAATTAAAAACACGTATTTTATATTGTATTTGATATGGTTTTTTTGTTTGTTAATTGGTTTGGATTTTCTTGGCATCGGGATTAACCTTTGGCTTGAGAAACTGCGATTCAAGGACATCTAAGCCATCAAAATCACCTGGGGATCGCACCCGACCTGAGCCACACCAACCCTTAACATGGTTGGATTTTTTGTCTCCGCAGGTTTCGAACCGGTGACTTTTCAACACGGAGTGGCTTAACAACACACTCCGTCACCAATGTCCTACACCTCGGAGACTATTGCATTTGATATGTTACAAAATAATTATTCATGTATTTTATATTGCATTTAAAACACCATTAATTATAAATTAGATAGCGCTTATAATTAATGGTGTTTTATATATTAAATAGAGGCTTGGTTTATATCCATGAATAATGTTGGTGGTTTTTTTTCAACTAAATGGAGCTCTGCCCATAGGCACATGTCGCGGGGCTCTAGGCTCGTACCACCCCCATCTCGGCCTTCTTTCCCCTCCCTTTCTCGTCCGACGGAAACCTTTGTTATCTCGAATCGATTTTTTCCTCAAGCGAACAAAATGGTGGATGTCCATTTCTAGCCACGACATTTGGCTCTTAGCTTACCTCAACCTCATGAAATGGACGATGAGGACAACGATGGCCTAAACTATGGGTATAGTCCATACGTCAGCCAAGATTTTTGCATATCCGAGGAGTTTCAAGCTCGTACTAGATCACATGGATATGTTGTTTCAACCCTCCCTCCCCCTTCTCCTGGCGTTAATGCTTCCTCAAACGCACACGAACCAGAAAACCCTAGTCTTGATCAAGATTTCAATGGTGGTTCTACCCATGATTATGCCCCTAACATTTTTTTTCCTCTCCTTGTTTCTTCGCCTCGACCATCCATCCATACTCCAAAAGAAGGAAAGAATAAGGACAATACCTGGGGCGCAAAAAGGTTTTTTGATGGAGTTACAGCTTGCTCCAAAAAGAAATCCAGGTTTATTCGAGAGAGGCTTGTAAGATTTCAATTGATAGTTGGTAAGGACAACCAAGTTGTAGAAGTATCTCAGTTTGATGGTAGAACCCTGGTTGGGCAATTCACAAGCAAAATATGAGGTGAAGCTACTCTTGGTAGTGATGGAACTAAAATGAAAACTCCTTCTAGAATACATCCCTAAATACCATGTTTTAGTTAGGGTTAGATGTGTTTTATCCTGCAATCGGAAGTAGACTGTAACACATTTCTAGGAAAAATTTGACATGGGGCCCTTCCACTCTAATGATGCATAAATGGATAGTTGATTTCGACCCACAGCACAAGCCGATAAACACCATGAGGGTTTGGGCGATTCTTCCAAGACTGCCCCTACGGTTCTGGAAAAAAAGGCCCTGGAAGCAATTGGTGGTAAATTAGGGGTTTTGTGGGGCTCGAACCCAACTAGGAATTCAAGACCGACAGAAGATGGGCCTAGATACACATTGAAGTTGATGTGCGTGAAGTATTGGTTGGGAACCTAGATTTAGTGTATGGAGATCGAGTATGGCACTAGAAAGTGGACTACTGGAAAGTGACTTTCTATTGTTATGGATGCCATGAAATTGGCCACATGCAGGCTCAATGCAAGCAATTATGCCATTTGTTCAATAGAGGTCCTAAAGATCTGAAGCCTAGCAATATGGAAGTGGACAAGACCTTGGTTGTAAAGCATTCAGCTCCTCTGGACCCTTCTCCATTGTCAATCGTAGGATTGGATGAAGTTTCTCAAGAGCTCCCCCAGCCTCCAAACCCTTTAGGTATGGCTTATCCTCTCTCCCCCCTAATTTTATTTATTGTGATTCTTCCCTTATTCCCTCTCCCCCCTCTTGGTCATCTTCCCTGAAGTTCTCCTACCCTCTCCCATGTGCAAAAGGATTATTCTTTTTCTCCTTCCCTTGGGTCTCCCCGATCTTTGTCCCTCCC